>CM074752.1:15808505-16018505 GCA_037367245.1 Phrynocephalus guinanensis
GATTAAACAAGTCACCTAGCGATTAGAGTCGATGAAGCTTCCAAGTGTGGTGTCCGAGTGACTTTTTAATTAACAAAAGCGGCTCTGTGACGAGCTTTCTACTGTTAGTTGAACCCGATGTGTCAAGGTGGGACCACATCCGATTGGGTTCTTCCAGCTGATGTGAAGAAGACCGCGAGTGTCGGTTGTAGAATGGTCTCTTTTTACACATCTCACTTGGTAGTTCTGGCACAGCACAAACCATGCCCGTCTCTATTGAAGTTTTTATTGAAGTTTGCTTGATTTGGGAGGTTGAGTAGATAGGACTTTGACTGTCCTCTTTCCTGTAGCACCTCCATGACGAGCAGACAATTGATTTGCCTAGAGCAGGGGTCCTCAACATAAGGCCTGGGGCCTGGATGCAGCCCCCAGAATCCTGAATCCGGCCCCCGGGACCAATTGCAGACCCCCCCACCTACCCTCTGCTTCACGAGCAAGCCAGCCTCTGCAGCTGCTTCTATTGCTGAGGCAGTTCAAAGTGGTGGGCTACGTCACTTCCCCCACTCCCTCCACCCACTGCCCAGATGATCGGCACTCTGACTAGTGGGACAGTTCAAAGTAGGAGGGCCATGGCAAGGTGCCCTGCTCCCCCCCCCATTTGCCGCCCAGATTGTTGGGGCTGCGGCAAGGTCTCCCACTCCCTCCATGGCCCCGAGATCTGGCCCCTGCTCCTCCCTCCCCCTTCTTTTCCATGTCGGACATTATTTTTTTTGGACTGTGGTCCGGCCCCCAGTGGTGTCTGGATGGTGGTGGACCGGCCCGCTGTTTAAAAACGTTGAGGACCCCTGGCCTAGAGATCTGTTTCATTTGCATGTGGGCCACATAATTTAGTTTTGCCTAACTGTAAAATTTGGGTTACTTGGATGATTTTTTTTTAAAAAAAAACAAGGTCTTTTTAAAAATCTACTTCACACAGAGTTAGCTAGCTAGCTAGCTAGTTTGTTTATTGGATTTTTATACCGCCCATCTGCTAGCGAAGCTATTAACATGGTACAGATGACAAACGATCACCAATTGCTGAGTCACATTGGAGTGTGGGTAGTTAGTTACTTTTGGTCCATCTAGCTCAGGCATGTCCAAGCTTCGGCCCTCCAGATGTTTTGGACTACAACTCCCACAGTCCTTTGTCATTAGCAACCTAAGCTCAGAATTCTTAGAGTTGTGGTCCAAAGCATCAGGAGGGCCGAATTTTGGACATGCCTGATCTACCCTGTTTCCCTGAAAATAAGAGCTCCCCAAAAAATAAGCCCTAGCAGGATTTCGATGCATTTGTTAAATATAAGCCCTACCCTGATAATAAGACGTGGTGAAGGGTGTGTCTATGGTTGTGTGCAGGGCTGACATTCAAGCATATTATACTGAATGAAATAAGACACCCCCTGAAAATAAGCCCTAGTGTGTCTTCTTGAGAAAAAATATAAGACAGTGTCTTATTTTCGGGGAAACACGGTAGCTCCATGTGGCTGCTATCCGTCATACACAGAAGCCATTTCCGAACTTTTACCCTTTTTATTTTTATTTTTGAGGAAATTCCCAGGGTGAGAAACTCCCGTTGTGTGCTTGCCTCCGCTTGCACGCTCGAGACAAGCAGACAAGAAGGATTTATCTCGCTGACCCTGTAAAGTGAGGGGCGTCCTGCAGCTTCCGACCTCATGACAGATATTGCACTTTGGAAGCTCTGGCTTGCATTACTCATCTGGAAACAGTCCAAGTATGGTCATAATTTTAATGAATGATCCGCAAGGTTAAATGTTAGTCATGTCTGAGGAAACGGGGTGGTGGACAAGAGGAGGCTGCCGCGGCCTCGAGGTCACCGACTTCCTCCTTCTTGGCCAGTGCGGCTGTGGAACGGATTATTAGATGTTTAAATCAGAAAGATTCCACTCGCATTTTTGCGGCTAGGGTTTAATTTTTTAGAAATGCACGGCCATTCCTCAGAGTGAGTCAGACCTGCATTCTTCCTAGCTTGGCGTTGGACTCCTGAGCTGTGATAAATTAAGCAAATTAATTACAGCTGCATATTTCCACGGTAAGGGTGCGGGTGCCTATAGGTTTATGCCAGTGGTGGCCAAACCTTGGCCCTCCAGAAGTTTTGGACCACAACTCCCATAGTCCTTTGTTATTGGCAATACAGGCTTGGAATTCTGGGAATTATGGTCCAAAACATCTAGAGCAGTGGTTCTCAACCTGTGGGTCCCCCGATGTTCCTGGACTGCAGATCCCAGAAATCCTGGCCAGCACAGCTAGTGGTGAAGACTTCTGGAAGTTGCAGTCCAAGAACATCTGGGGACCCACCGGTTGAGAACCACTGGTCTAGAGGACCAAAGTTTGGCCACTACTGGTTTCTGAGATACTTGTGTAGACCACCTCCAACACCCCACACACAGGTGTGTATGTGTTGGGAGTTTGAGTTACTGCTGTGCAGCTGAAGGGATTACAGCGGTCCCCTGCCTGTTCGCGGTTCAAATCCTGCAGTCCCACTATATCGCGGGACCGCAGTATATAAAAAAGTCCCCCTGGGGTAAGGGGTAAGGCCTGTTTCAGGCCTCCCGTGCTTATCCCCAGTCTGGCGGTGCCCCGAATGGGCCTGCGAGGGCCTTCCCAGGCCATCTGGAAGCCCGAAAATGGATTCCCTGTGAACCGGAAGTCACTTCCGGTTTGCAGGAAGGCCCTTTTGGTGCTAGGTGTTGATCGGCGACCCAGGTTGTCTGAATGCTGGCCCCTCGAGCGTCTGCCATGCCCACCCGGGCAGCGATTAAAATCTTCTTTTTTCCTTTCAGCCGCTCTACAACCAGCCTTCAGACACGAGGCAGTACCATGAGAACATTAAAATGTAAGTATGCGACGGGCCAAACTCTTCAGTCTCTCCCCACCGCCACCGCCTGCGCCCAAATGTCATTGCATGAATGTGGCAAAAAAAAGGGAAAAGAAAAGAAAAAAAGCAAGCAAGGAGATAGGGCACCTCCAAGACAGTGAAAGGACAGCTTCGGAGGCCGAGGGCGACAGAGTGTCTTTAAAGGACGCACCGCTCAGAGTCACCTGGAGAACGTGAGAGCAAGCAGGAGTGGATGGAACAATAGGGTGGGTCCTTGAGGCAGGAGAGGCGAGGAAGGGAAATAAGCTGTGTGTGTGTGTGTGTGTGTGTAAATGAGAGAGAGAGAGAGAGAGAGAGATGAAATGTCTCTTTTGTGAACAACAGCCCTCAAAGTACAGTAGGAGCCTGGTAACCACTGGGGATTGGTTCCAGGCTTGCCCCGTGGATAACGAAAAACGTGGATAAGAGAGAACACCACCCAAACTCCTGTTTCGCGACAGTAGCCTGCTTTGTGGCTGCTGTTTTGTGACAGCCTGCTTTGCAGCTGCTGGATTATTTATTTATTTATTTTGCCCTCTGCTAACTGTGGATAACTGAATCAGTGGTTAATGAATCAGTGGATACCGGGGTCCTACTGTGCTGTAGTCTTCTGGGAGAAATTAAATCTAGACATGCTCCTTGTTCCGTCTCTGAGCAGTGCCCCAAGTTGGTCTTTGCGCCTTTGCGTAGTAGGTTCTGGGAGATGGAGAAAGTGTTGAGTTTTACTGAGCTTCTGTTTCCGTGGAAGCATGCACGTTCCCTCTTTCAAGTGTGTTTTGATGGCTTATCTTTGCAAATCCAAGGCTGGCTGGTCGGCTGATTTTTGCCCTGCTGTGATGTTTGTCCTTCATGGGGATGTTTTTTGTTGGTATTGATCTTTCAAAAATGTTGTGTTTTCATTTGCACCCTGGAGTGTTGCAGTTTGTGTGTCTGTCACCTTTCCCTCCTGTGGCCCTAGAAATACTAAAAGGATTTTCTCTCTCTCTCTCTGGCGCATGTGTTTTCAGAAAAAGACCGGGTGACGTCTGTGAAAAGCTGTCTGGTTTGAAGAAAAGGTGCATGTAAAGAAATAAACATATATCCTGTAAATAGAGAGAGAGAGTGTGGAATTTCCACATAGGGAACTGTCAGGAATAATCAGGCCTCTTTGTGGCTTGAAAGTGGTTACCGTCTGCCCCTCTACATGTTTAACCCACCAAACCCTTTTATCAGATGCCAAAAGCGCCTCGGTTTTAATTCTGTCATATTCCAGATCCAGGAGCGATTGGATCGTTGGATTGGATCCTGTGGCGTACAGTTAGCTGGCAGAATTCCCTTACCTTAGCAGGGAGGCTAACTGTTGCCTCTCTGCACGACTTTCTACTCTAGATCCACAAGCAGCTTATAAAATGTTGACTGGTCTAAGTACTGTACTCTATTTTCTTGTCTATAAGATGTCCTCCATGTATAAGACGCCCCCTTTCCACCCAAGAATTACAGTTTTGCAACTGTGCGGTTCTCTCCTCGGCTTATTTCTGTGTATAAGACGACCCTAAACTTTTAGTCTAACAAATTCAAACAAAAGAAACATAGTCTTGTATACACAAAAATATTGTATACAAGGGGAGTCTTTGCGGAGTTAAAAAATGTGACATAGCATCAGAAACTAGAAATCCCACTTGTGTAGAAAGGCTGGGGACAAATATTTTGAACTTATTAATTAAAAACAAGAGGCGGCCCGTACGCATAGCTATTGAAAATAGTTACGGTGGTCTCTTTGACATTCTGTCCGGGCAGTTTTCAAACGACAGGATGCGGAATTGGGCTCCCATGCTGTTGGCAGCTCCTGGTGGTTTCCCTCCTCAAAACCACGTTAAGTATGGTTCTTTTCCGCGGCAGGTTAACTGCCCTGTCATTCATTCACAGAAAGAGAGAGAGAGAGGGAGAGAGAGAGAGAATAATGTGGAAGCTTGTCTTTGGAGGGCCCTCCCTTGCCGTGAAGAGTGGAATGCGCCTTGCGGTCCATCTAAGAATAGCCACAGCGAAGGCCTCCAGTTCGTACGGGTGCCTGGAGGGAGTCAGCTCCTGCCAGTGTCAAGAGAGATAAAATCGGAACTGACTGTGCATGTAGCCCTGGGAAGCTAGGAGTTGGCAGAGCACAGCAGCAAGGGAGTAAACACTCTAGACCAGGGGGCCTCAAAGTTTTCAAACAGCAGGCTGGTCCACTACCCCCCAGACACCACTGGGGGCTGGACCACAGTCCCCCCCCCAAAAAAGCCGACATTTTAAATTGCCCCGCTTGGCTGCAGCCAGTGCCTCGACCATCTGGGCAGCGGGTGGGGGGGGAGCGGGAGACCTTTCTGTGGCCCTCCCACTTTGAACTGCCCCACTAGCCAGCGTGCCGATCATCTGGGAGGTGGGTGGAGGGAGTGGGGGAAGCGACATAGCCCACCGCTTTGAACTGCTTCAGCAGTAGAAGCAGCTGCGGAGGCTGGCTTGCCTGCAAAGCAGCGGGTAGGTGGGGGCGGGTCTGCAATTGGTCTTGGGGGCCGTCTTCAGGACCCTGGGGGGCCGCATCCGGCCCCCGCGCCTTAGGTTGAGGACCCTTGCTCTAGACAGACAAAAAAAAGCATTAATGGCTGGTTCCTCCCTCCTTTTAGAAGCTCTGCTAGCCATCCTCTGTCCTCTGCTTGCCATCTTTTGGCTGGTGAAATCTCACTGGCTCAACTTCCTCAAAGCGTTTTGGACACTCGCTCAGAAGGGCCGCTGGACAGCTGGTGCCGTGGTTTAAGCCTCTGGTTTCGGAGCCTCCTGATGTTTTGCCAATGACAAAGGACTGTGGGAGTTGCGTTCCAAAACATCTGGAAGGCCGAAGTTTGGACATGCCTAACTAGGAGCTTGTTTTGTGGGGTTTTTTTTTTAAAAAAGGAAATAAAAGCTAAAGCTTTCGGAAGTTTAATTGCTACTACCTGCCTTATGAATACACGTGCAGTTTGTATTGCTCGTGCTGGGGATGGACAGTTCAAAATATTTTGAAAACATCTTGTACTTCTACATTATTATTTTTTAAAACAAAAATAAATCTGTGTCAGCTGGCCTTGCTTCTAGCTTTAACGGCGATGTCCTCACAAGGCAAGGTACAACCACTGTGGAAAGAGGGAAAATCAAATAAACAGGTTGTCGTGCACAACAGCCCTGTAATGTAGATCTGTGTGTTACCACGATGCGATGTAAGCTTATTCAAAGCCTTCTGGGCCTGCTGAGCTTCTTGTTTCTTCTCTGTTATAAAGTGTGCCGTAGTATCTTTTGTGCGACATAGGAACTGGTAGGACAAGGGGACCCCTATCACCACCCCAATTTCGTTCTTGACAAGTGGCCCAGGTAGAACTGCTGTCTCCCCCCCCCCCCGCCCTCTTAACCCTGCCTCTCCTCCTCACTAGGTGGCCTTTTGATCCACCTCCCGATGCCTGGATATTTGTGTCTTTTAGCTGTGCACGGTTAAAATTAATTTCATGCCCCAGTTCATTTTGGCATCTGCGGTTTGAGAAGCTTATAAAACATATCCCGCTCCTTGGGAGATCAGAGTGCAGCCGGGCTGAAAGGGGCCGTAGTCCCGGTGATACCTCCGCAAAAGCTGCCTCGTTTCCGAAGGCTGCTCTCGGTTTTTGTCTGATTCAGGATTTTGTCTTCTCTGGGGTGTCCTTTGGCAGCATCTCTCCCATCATCATCCCTGGCCAACCTAGGATCAGGGATAGAATCATAGAATCCTAGAGTTGGAAGAGACCTCAAGGGCCATCCAACCCCCTGCCATGCAGGGACCCCCATCACAATATTTCCGACAGATGGCTACCCAGCCTCTGCTTAAAAACCTCCAAAGAAGGAGAACTCCACCACTCTCCTTTGTGGCAGCATCTTCCACTGCCGGACAGCTCTAACAGTCAGGAAGTTCTTCCTCATGTACAAATGAAATCTCATAGAATCATAGAGTCATAGAGTTCGAAAAGACCTCAAGGGCCATCCAGTCCAACCCCCTGCCATGCAGGAACCCCCATCACAGTATTTCCGACAGATGGCCACCCAGCCTCTCCTTAAAAACCTTCAAAGAAGGAGAACTCCACCACCCTCCTTTGTGGCAGCATCTTCCACTGCCGAACAGCTCTAACTGTCATGAAGTTCTTCCTAATGCTCAAATGGAATCTCTTTTCCTGCAGTTTAAAACCATTGCCCCGAGTCCTAGTCTCTGAAGCCATGAAAAACAAACCTGTTCCCTCTTTGCAACAACCTTTGGAGGCGTGGGTTTCGGAGCAAGGACCCTCCTCATACCCCCTGAGCTGCCCTCTTCAACCTGGGGGCCCCAGCCTTCGAACCATTGCGTCTTGAGCACGCTTTGTGCATTCCGGTCGACTCCTTCTCTTCGCCTGAAGCTCTTTATTCCAGAGCTCAGGAAAGCTACTCTTTTTTGGCAGGGGAGAGCAGCTCCCTGAATTCTCCAACCAGTGGGCCCCAGGCGGGTGGGGATGGCAGCTGAGAGCTACTCTCCAGAAAATTTAATTTCCCCTTCAGGTTGCATAGGTGGGAGCCTACGTGGATCTGCACAGCCCCTTGACTCGGCCCCCGGGGCCTTGTTTGGGGCCTGCTGGTCGGTACGAAATGCAGCTTCCCGGACAAAGGATGAGATCATAAACAACATCACGCCCTTCGATATTTGTGGACTCGTTTTTTAAAGCAAACATTCGTTGGCACCTTTCCCCCTTTGGCAATTGCCCATTGCCCTGGCCAGTTGTGGCTTCTTTGCAAACACACCAGGGGACATACGTACACCCGCCCAGCCCCCGAAAAATACGATCCACGGCCCTTCCTGTTCCTCTCCCCTCTTTTACCTTTGCCAAGCGCTCTACTAGTGTTGATACTGGCTTTTGGGTTAATCACAGGGCTTCCTGTGTATCATAATGCCTGCCGTGAAGGTTTTGACTACCTAACAAGACTCCTTTTGTCTGGAAGTTGGCTCCGGATTCGATGTAGGAAAACAGGGCCTCTCGTGTATCTCTGCTGCTTTTATCTCTCTTTGTCTCTCCCTCTCTCCTTTCCCTTCATCCACTGCCCCTGTGGGTCGGGCTTTTTCTTTCTTTCTTTATAAAACAAAAATTCTGCACAAGGCTCCCGTTTATACAACCTGCTCAGGCTGTTAACCCTCCCTGGAGTCCGGCCAGAAAGGCTTGGGTGGACCATCGCCAGCAGCGGCTCTGAAGTCCAGATTTCTCTACCGTCTTGTCTCCTTCCTGGGTTGGAAGACACGAGGTGGAGCTGGAATTTTTGTGACTTTTTAAAAATAGTTTTCCGAGGGAATCATCTTCCGTTCGGGGGTTTGCTTCGTTCCACAATAATTTTTTGCATTGGAACTCAAAAGGACCCATGGCTAAGCCGGTGGAGTTCAAGAGTTCCGAAGGGGAAGAAGAAAGGTTTCGACGCAGTTACACTATGATCAAAATGAACATTCTCGAGGCACGTCTTATGGGGAACGGTACCCGTACATGGGCGGTTATTCCCTGGATCGTTCCCTGCATTTATGTCGGGATCCACATAAATAAAACCGCTGTACCCTCTTCACCTGGTCCTCTTTCTCTCCTTTTATATACTGGAGCTGTCTTGAGGCCGGGACTTTCCCTTTTATTCATCAGAAGTGGGACTAAACCAGCCACCCTAATCTTTGCCTTTGGATGCTGTTCTTTCTAGCAAAAATGTGTAGGGGTGCAGGAGGAACAGGTCGTCCCAATAGTATACGAACATAAGAACATAAGAGCCATGCTGGATCAGGCCAAAGGCCCATCTATCTAATCCAGCTTCCTGGATCTCACAGTGGCCCCACCAGATGTGTTTTGGGAGCGCATGAGACTAGATCTCTGTCTCCTGATACCACTCCCCTGCATCTGGCCCTTGAAGTACCCCGGTTTTAAGCCTGGAGATGACACATCTCCATCATGGTTTGTAACCTCTGATAGACTTTTCCTCCAGGAATCTGTTCAATCCCCCTTTGAAGGCATCCAGGCCAGATGCCATCACCACCTCCTGTGGCAGGGAGTTCCACAGACTAACAACTTGCTGGGTGAAAAAAAATATTTTCTTTGGTCTGTTCTTACTCTCCCAGCCCTCAATTTGAGTGGATGTCCCCTAATTCTGGTATTTTGTGAGAGGGAGAAGTGCGTCCCTCTATTCACTTTAGTCATGTCCTGCATTATTTTGTACGTCTCAATCACATCCCCCCTCAGGCGCCTTTTTCCAGACTAAAGAGCCCCCAAATGTTTTAGCCTTTCCTCATAAGGGAGGTCCTCCAGCCCAGTCATCATTTTAGTCGCTCTCTTCTGCACCTTTTCCAGGTGCAAAACAATAGCGTTGAAGAATAAACTGTAGGAGATAAACCTCCAAAATGGTTCCAGGCCGTTGAAAACTCCCGGGATACTCTTCGTGGCCTTGAAAACAGCCCTCAACCCACCACACGTGGTCCTATCACACAAATACAGTGGCACCCCGACTTAAGAGCAGCTCGACTTAAGAGCAATTCGACTTAACAGCGGGAAACTGTTGCCGTTTTAACTGCTGCCTTATAAATTTTAGATATGGTCCGCTCGACTTAAAATTTATTTTTTTTCCATTTTTTTTTATTTTTTTTAAACTTCTTTTTTTCAATTTTTTAGGTAGGTACCCCGACTTAAGAGTAGTTCGACTTAAAGAGCATGCATGTGGAACGGATTAAATTCGTCAGCTGAGGTACCACTTGTAGTTTCCCCCCCCCCAAGGAAAAGGGGGCCTCTGTAGTCGGACACCCCTGGCGATGGCAGAATAAGACCCCACCCCACCCCAAAATGGCTGGTTTTGCGTGGTCTATAGCTACCACCCTTCTGGTTTCATAGAATCATAGGAAGAGTGGCGTTTGAAGGGTCTTGCGAGTCGAAGCCCCCCCCCCCCGCACCACCCCCCATGCAGGAACACAAATCAAGGGATATATTTTAGTGTTTTATTATGACGTTCTATTTAATTGCCTTCTGTTACGTTCTTCTTTGTTGTAAACCGTCCGGAGTTCCTTTGGAAGACGGGTGGTATCTAAGCATCAAAGATAGATAGATAAATAAATAAATAAATAAATAAATAAATATTTGGTGTTTCAGAAAAGAAAAGAAAAAAAGCTCGTTAGGGCCAAAATCGTAACCTTCCTTGTGGAGGCGAGTCCCTGTTCGCGTCCTTTGAAAGCTCCCTCTTGTTTTTAACCACCTCTGGGTTTCCTTCCCTCTTAATCGATGCAAACAGTAAGAGATGTTTGCTGCCGTTGGGGGTGTGGGAGGTGGTGCGTTGATGATGCTGTGTTGCCGTCCTGACCTTTCTAAAGTGCTGTTTGCAAGCGCCGAATGCCTCTCTCGGGGGTTCTCTCCCTCCCTCTTTCCTCGTATGTGTTGTGTGTGTCTGTACTGTTCTACCTTCTGCTGGCGGAGCTGTTAGAAATTCTGCAGCCTCTCGCTTTCTTTGCTGTGCCCCCACCCCACCCGGGAACAGGACATGCGCCTCCTCCTCCTCCTCCTCGCATAGATACGTGGCCCGATTTAACCTCCTTGCAAATGGTTTCTAAGTAACAGGAGCAGCACAAAGTGGGGTTTGAGGGGGGGGGAGAGAGTGAGAGAAGCGGCTGTCAAGCCTACTGATGCATCCGGAGATCGTTGGAAAGGGATCGCGGGATCTCCATGTTTTGTTGGGAGGGGGGACCACGAGAGGGAATTAAAGAAAAGAAACAGAGAGATCACTGACCGATGGGAGCCTGTTCCAGATCTTTGCTAGCCTTTTTCAAACACGGAGTGTGTGTGTGTGGGGGGGGGTCCCCTCTTCAGCATTTTGAAGAAAAAGGACAGGAGAACGCAGAAGCAAAGTCGGGGATGGAGCTGAGTACATGACTTCTTCTGCATCAGGCCAGTTGCCTGAGCATGGTGATATTTCTCTCGCCTGGGGTGCAATATATCTCTGCAGAAATGACGTATCTCACTTTTTTTAAAAAAAAGCAAGCTACGAATGCACAAGCTCCTCTCTGAGAGAGGGGTGATTGGTCCAAAGGATGCAAACAACCTATGCCTTGCTTCTGATTGTTTAAGGCCACTCCGCAAGGCGGCCTTTGTAGGCATTGAGCGATTGGGTTTGCAGACCTGACACTGTTTTGTCCGACTCAGTGTAGCTTGTGCAGAAGTTCCCACATAGACAAAACTTGCAGTGAAGCTGAAAGGAGATAGATAGATAGATAGATAGATAGATAGATAGATAGATAGATAGATAGATAGATAGATAGATAGATAGATAGATAGATAGATAGATAGGGTGTCATACAGGTGAAGAGAGAGAGAAAAAAAATCAGTAGTGCAATGAAAATCAGAAAGATTTATCTCCTCGCTAGAGAGCTACTCAATACTTTCAAGCACAATGGATAGGATTTGAACCTCTGGGGAGCCCCCTCCCGCAATCTTCTGTTGTTCTTAGATAAGAATTGCAGAACTGGAAGGGAATTGAACTCCCCCCCAACCTATGCCTCCTCAGCCAGATAGGGTGGAGCTGTAGGGGACTCGAGGCGGCTGACAACAAGTAAAACCATGCAATCCTAATAAAGTTACAGCACTGTGCAAAAGGTGTGTGTGTGTGTGTGTGTGTGTGTGTGTGTGTGTGTGTGTGTGTGTGTGTGTGTGTGTGTGTGTGTGTTCGCGCTAAAAAGGGAAAGGGGATGGGGATGCAAGCAAACAAAAAAACAAAAAAAACCCACCCCCTTGCTTTTCTGAGCCCTCCCTGGTTCAAGGTCAGCCCAGAGCACTAGCTTGGAAGCGGAGGTGTAGAAGGAAATCATGATATCTGGATGTTTGTTTATTTATTTATTTATTTATTTATTTATTTATTTATTTATTTATTTATTTATTTATTTATTTATTTATTTTAATACTTATATACCGCTCGTCTTCCGGAGGAACTCCGGGCGGTTTACAACACTATCAATAACAATAAGAACAAACTGAATAAAAGAAAAAAAAAAGCAATAATAATAAAATGGAAACAAATTCATAATATAAACATTGTGGTGAAACTACAATAAGATTTACGGCGTGTTCTCTCCTCTTCTGCCCAGAAACCAGGCCATGCGGAAGAAGCTGATTTTATACTTCAAGAGAAGGAACCATGCCCGTAAACAGTGGGTGAGTGAGTTTTGCTGGTTTGTTTTCAGGTTCATTCCTCAGGCCAGGAAAGAAAGGGAAAAAAACGGATGGAGCGAGCAGTGTCATTGCGGAGATCCCCCCCATCCCGGGCCATTTTTGGAGCTCAAGACCCCCCCCCCCCCGTGTTCCTCAAGCAATAGGGTGGCTTTGTTTGGGAGGGGAAGAGGACAAATACTTTGTAAAGCAAAAAGCAAAGTGGCGGCCTCATAAAGCACTCTCTGGGAGTGCTTAAAGCACTTTCTGGGTGGCTTACAAGTAATGGTGCAGTACTTATTTTACCGACCTGGGAAGGATGGAAGGCTGACTGAACCTTGAGCCGGCTGCCTGGGATTGAACCCCCAGGTGGTGAGCACAGTTATAGCTGCACGGCAGCCGTTTGAACCATTGCGCCACGCGGCTCTTCTAATTTTGTACACCCCAAGGGTTACTTACCCCCACCTTTAGAGGTAGAGCAGGACCCTGAGACCTTTCCCCCCCCATCATGTTCAAAGTGTAAATACAGTTCTGGATTTGATTTTTAAACGTTGCCCCTTTGGGGTCCTCTTATGCCCCCCCTCCCGTGCATTGGGTTATAGGGACACCGAATCTGCCCGTGCCTGAACAAGGTGTTCCATCCTTTACGAAGGTCACCTGAGCCCAAGGGCGCTTTTACACGACCCCTAAAATCCAATGCAAAGGGCTCCCAGAGGCGGAGCTTAAAATTGTTTTCCCACCAGCTCCGGACTTGAAAAAAAATAAAGTACGACCACGCCCACCTAAGTGCTTCCCAGCCCATTTTCCAAGTACCTGGTCTCTGAAGGTGACAAATTTCTGATGCGGATTGTAAAGCAGTGAGTGCCGGGCTGTCCTTGCCTTCCGTTTGGTTTTTTTTACCCCCTGCCCCTTTAAGAGACTGGAATGCTTCCTGGGGCATCTCCCGACGGCAGAGCGGAGGTGAGCCTGCATTCTTTTCTCCCTTTTTTTCTCCCTCCCCTCACACAGACAGGAGCAAGGGAGTGCAGAGGGGTGGGAACACAGCAAGAGGAGCAAACCCCCAAGATCTCTGGTCCGAATTTAAGTTGCCAGCGGATCTTAGGGGTCGTGTAAAAGCGCCCCAAGAAAAACTGGTAGGGGAGACCTGGCGTACAGATGGTTCAGAGCAGGAATGGCAGAAGGGTGAGCTACCTGGGACGGACCGAGAGGGTGAGGCTTCCGAGCTTACTTCCAGCCCACCAGCAAATCCAGCATGTCCCCTGCCAGCTGTAAAGTGAGCGCGAAAATGTCATTTGACGGGCAGAACCTCATGGGCATATATAGGAGTGTGGTCCTCCGGCCGATTTGTTGTTAAGGCCGTTCTTGACTGCTGTTTTGTGGTGTTTTTCCACCCAAGCGTGTCTCCAATGTGGTGAAAAGGCAAGAAAACTTCACTAGGGTTCTAATCTCTGGGTTCTAATCTCTGCCGAGCCACAAGGTTTGTTAGGAGGATATGATGGGAGAAGGTTAAAGACCAAGGCAATGGAAGGAAAGGCAGCTGTCATAATTTAATGCCACTGCCCAGAACTCCGGTAAAAGACACATTTTCTCCTTCCAGTGACGGAGAGTAATCCCAGTGTGTGTTGATGGTTTGGGGGAGACACCGATTTAATTTCTCCCCCTGCCTCTCCTTCTAAGGCTCTTTGGATGTGTTTTGAAGCCGTGCACTGAAGGGAGGAGAGTTCAGAGCGTAGCTAATTAGCAGAACCAAGAAGACACAGGGGCTGGCGTGGAGCGGTCCTTGTGCCAGAGGGATGCACTGCCTTTCACGGTTGCCCAGCCGAACAGAAGCCAGGGCGGCTCGGTCCTCAGCTGGATTAATTGGGAGCTCGAACTTCGTCTCCTTTTGTTTTGCCTCCTGGCTGGGCATCAGACGCAGCTGGACTTGAACCGGCCACTCTCGGTTCCCGGTTGGATCTAGAGTTTGTCCAAGAAGCCCCCGGAAATGAGCCGGGCTGGAGCTGAACGGAACAGGGAGCAGCTTACTCTGGGCGATGCAAGAAGAGAATTTCTTTTCTCCAGCAGACACAGCAGTGTATATGGCCATTCTGGCTCAGGAGAGATAGAGAGAGAGATTCTTCTCAAGTGGGGCTAGTGATGCGTCGTAAGCCCAGCCTACATGCCCGCCAGCTTGTGCATCCTTTCGGTAACTCAACCACGCCGTCAGCCCCCTGTTTGCTGCCATTTTAGAAGTCGCTGGTCCTTACGTGACAGCTTCCTTGAGCTTCTCTGAAGTTGACGCCTGCCCGGTCCATCTGTTACTCCTGCAGCTCCGCTCTTGCTGTGTTGCCTTATGTCGGGAAGCATGTCCGCTACGGATCCATCCCCTGCCAACAAACGAAAGCAGCGCAAAGGAGGGAGAGAAGACGCTTGAACTTGGTACACTTGGGAGCTGAGACTCGGCTTAGAAATTCAGAGTTCGCCTCATCTGCTTGTCCTGAAGTGAAGATGCTTTAAGTTCTTCATACGATTTCTCCCGTTGGGTGCGTTCTACAATTAGAAGTCATATTGGACCATCTTAGGCGGGAGAATTAAGCTATAAATGGCCAAAAAGCTGTTGCAACAAAGCATTTCTGTGCATTCTTGGCTGGTAGCAAGGAGGAAGCATTCCCATTGAGTGCATTAAAACTGAGCCTTACTTCATTGTTTTTCATAATCTTTACCAGTCAATGGCTGCAGCAATAAAATTAAAAGACGCCTGCTTCTTGGGAGGAAAGCAATGGCAAACCTAGATAGCATCCTAAAGAGCAGAGACATCACTTTGCCAACTAAGGTCAGGATAGTCAAAGCTATGGTTTCTCCAGTCGTGATGTATGGAAGTGAGAGCTGGACTATAAAGAAGGCTGATCGCCGCAGAATCGATGCTTTTGAGCTGTGGTGCTGGAGGAGAATCTGGACTGCAAGGAGGTCAAACCTATCCATCCTGAAAGAAATCAACCCCGAATGTTCACTGGAAGGACAGATTGTGAAGCTGAGGCTCCAGTCCTTTGGCCACCTCATGAGGAGAGAGGAGTCCTTGGAAAAGTCCCTGATGTTGGGAAAGATGGAAGGCAAAAGGAAATGAGGACGGCAGAGAACGAGATGGTTGGACGGTGTCATCGATGCAACCAATATGGATTTGACTAAACTCCGGGAGGCAGTGGAAGATAGGAAGGCCTGGCGAGCTCTGGTCCATGGGGTCATGAAGAGTCGGACACGACTGAATGACTGAACAACAACAACCTGTCAGTGAAGCACAAGGCTTCCGCATGCAGTGGCCAAAAGCCTTTGCTTATTCTGCCTCAGGGTAAGGGGGTTGGCATGGCCAGTAGAAGCAAAGAGCGGATAGTTAAAGAGTTCCTGCTGTCTTCCCAGGGCTTCCGTGAGTCACGCACAATCAGTGTCATTGCATGTGAGTCATTCCAGCCCTGGGAGCAAGGCAGGGTGTCGTTAATTAGCCGCGGTCTCCCAGTGCCTATAACGGCATCCTCCAGAGGAGATAACTGGTCATTAAAAGAGCTCCTGCTTCCGTCCCAGGAATCAGGTGGATGAACTCGGATCGCCCGCGAGTCAAGCAAACTCCACGACCAAAATGGGAAGCCCTTTAAACCACCAGTGCTCTCCTGCTGCTGGTGATGGGCGTAGTCACCCTTAGGCGGTCACGGTTTTGCAACTGGATTTTGGCCACAAAGCGTTCGGCTTAATTGGTGGTTTAATTGGATTGAAGCTGATGGACCTCCGTGGACAGCCTGAGAGGAAGCTAGGAGTTTTAAAGAGTCAAACCAAGGCAGCAGCAGCCTGAGCTCTGGCATGGAGGGTCACAGAATCATGCAATTGTAGAGTGAAGATGGAACTAAAAGGTCATCTAGCCCACCTCTTTCAGAATACGAATTCTACAGCCCAAAGGAACCCCAACAGAGGTATCCAACCTTCAACAGTGAAGAGAGGTCTCCTGCGAACAGTTGAACAGACCTTGCAAATATTTAATAAATATACTCTTTGATATTCTTTGAACCCACTGATTCAGGTCCTTTGATATTCTTTGAACCCACTGATTCAGTGGGGGCAGGGGGTGGAGAGAAACACCACCCAAAGTTATTCCACCTTTCATGTCATGGCAAGACAGCTTTTCAGCCGATGGAAGGAGGCTGTCATAAGTTTTCAATATGGGCTACCTCCTTGGAGCGCTGCTAGACTGCCTTCTCGCTGCCGTCCAGCGATTTCACCAAGTCAGTGGATGTTTTAAAGATGGCATCATAAGAAACGCGTCCCTAAGTTGTGCAGGTGTGCGTCTCGGGGATGGAAACCACCTCTTAGGGATGTTGGCTTCAAGCCACTTTCGGGTTCCGAAAAACAGAGCCCAAATGACCATTTAGTGGGTAGGAGGCCAGAAGGTTCCAAAGGGCTGATAATTCAGTACTTGTCTTTGAATGTCTGGTCTGGGAAGGATCCGATAAACCATCCATCTTCCACATCCAGCGGCCGAGACTAGATAATATTACAACTGTAGAGCTGGAAGAGACCCAGTAGATCACTGAATCCAGCCAGCGTCGTAGAAGCGCTGTCGGGAATCGAACTCCCAAGCTCTGTATCTCAACGGCTCGGCTATCCGGCACCTCCGATAGCTGCCAGGGGTTTGGGGTCTGAAACGAACTGGCGGCGGCCGTCCTACCCGATGAATTTTTCATGCTCTTCTTCAGCGCCAGAGTTTCAGCTGTGCTTGCGGCGCGCAGCACAGCCGAGCAGTTCCAGGAAGACTTAGAGGATTAACGCAGGGGCGCTTGGAACGTTCTCAGTTCTTCCTTTTCGTCCCTCCAGCGGTTTCGTCAAGGCATGGATCGCCGCCAGTACATTGTGCTGATGTTTTGTTTTAATGTGTCCTTTTCTTTTGAGCCATCGGCTCAGCTCCCACACGGACACTTCTCGGTTCCCGATTCGTACTCCTGTAACGCCCGTGTGTCTGTGTGCGTGAGCACGCACGTGGACTTCTGTTCCATTGAGATCGGAATGTTTTTGCTGCTACTCCAGGTAGCTTAACAAACCTTAACATAGACTGACAACGCTACAGTTCTTGGATGAGCAGCGAAACGTTTCAGTCTCGCAAGGAAAGAAGTCCAGTTGGCATGACTCAGGGCGCTTTTACACGACCCCTAAGATCCACTGGTCACTTAAATTCGGACCAGAGATCTTAGGAGTTTGTCACTCTTCCTGCGTCCCCACCCCTCCGCACTTCCTGGCTGCTGGCTGCGTGAGGGGAGGGAGAAAAAAAGGGACAAAAGAATGCAGGCTTACCTCCGGTGCCGGTGGACGCGGCCCCGTCGTTGTGATTCCTTCTCTTAAAGGGGCGGGAGGCAAAAAACAACAACAAAAAGAAACGAGGAGAGCCTGGCACATCCGCATCAAGATTTTTCACCCTCGGAGAGCAGGTACATGAAAAGTGTGCTGGGACGCGCTTAGGTGGGCGTGGTCGCACTTAATTTTCAGTAAACTCCGGAGCTGGTGGGTAAACAATTTTAAGCTCCGGAGCTGGGAGCCATTTGCGGCGGAGTTTAGGGGTCGTGTAAAAAGGCCCTCAGCTTCCAAGTGGCTTCAAGATTCTCTGATATTGATCCTTTGAGACCTCACTGCTCCTTAAGTCTGAGGAGAGATCGGAAATCAGTATATAAGGAATATGTCTGTGAAGATTCTCCGTCATCCAGGTGAGTTTATCTGGAAGTGGAGCCGTGGCAACTGGACTTCTTTTTCTGGAGGGTGACAAGAGGTCAAAGAGAACTATAAAATGGAGGACTCGCAACTAGCTTCAGGCATGTCCAAACTTCGGCCCTCCTGATGTTTTTGGACCACAACTCCCGGAATTCCAAGCCTGTATTTCTAGTGGCAAAGGGCCGTGGGAGTTGTGGTCCAAAACATCTGGAGGGCCGAAGTTTGGACATGCCTGACTGACAAAGCTGTTTGGATGAGCAGCGAAACGTTTCAGTCTCTCAAGAAAAAGAAGTCCAGTTGCCATGACTCAACTTCCAGTGTATAAGGAACCATTTATTGAACTCTCTCTCTCTCTCTCTCTCTCTCTCTCTCTCCATACTTCACGTCCCTTCCTCAGGAACAGAAATTCTGCCAGCGCTACGACCAGCTGATGGAAGCTTGGGAAAAGAAAGTGGAGCGGATTGAAAACAACCCCCGGCGCCGTGCCAAGGAGAGCAAAGTCCGCGAATATTATGAGAAGCAGTTCCCAGAGATCCGGAAGCAGAGGGAACTCCAAGAGCGGATGCAGAGGTTAGTGGAGGCAGGTTCAGGGGGTCAGAAGAGGAGGGCAGAGAAGCCGGGCACGTCGGAGGCTTCGAAGTCGGTCGAGATTCTGACGGCCGAGCGATGAGCGTGTTCTGTTTCTGGTCGAGCAAGGATACCTTCTGTTTAAAAGGAGGTCTCTCTCTCTGCGTGTCTGATTTCTTGAATAGCAACCACCTCCAGAAGGAGATGGCTCTCACCAACCCTCTCTTCCGGCTGAACACTATCTTGCGGCCACCACGAGCTTTGAAAGAAAGGGGCGTGATCCCTGTGATTTGGCGAGAGGCAGATGCTCCTAAGGCCTCCTCTGATCCTGTCGGAGGGAAACCCCAAGGCCACAGAGGTCAAAGATCACCCGTGGGGACCCACATATAGCTTTAGAACCATAAATGTTGCATTGCCCAGTTCATCCGCAGCGGTGCATGAGCTTCGGAGGAGCGCGGAGGATGATGTGAGTGTGGAAGCATCCACTCCTGTCCGTTTTCCCCTTTGGCTCCGTGGATTTGGGCCTTTCTCCTCCACGCCCCTCCTTGCTCTGTGGATAAGAACGACCCGGAAGGCAGGGAGTTGCATCTGGAGACGTCACAGCCTTTAGAAGGCTGTCTCCCACCCCCACCCCCCAAAGACGCCAGCTTGCGTCAGTGGCACAGATGCGGTTGCTAACCTAAGCAGTGCCTTCCGTCTACCTGGCCCCTCTTTGCTGCTTTGGTTTGCAGCTTCTTGTGCGTTGCACTCTTCCGTCGCTCGAAGGAGAGGACCCGAATCCCACCGCCGTGTAGGCGCAAAGCCCACGTTCTCAAAAAGAACGGCCTTTATCTGCTTCCAGGCCTCTTGCTAAGTCGAGAAGCAGTGGGAAAGGGCAGTTAGAAGCACTCAGTGTTCTGCTTATATATGCAGTATATAAGTAGTCTCTGGCTCGTTTACAGTTTTAATTACAATTACAGTTTTAATTACAATATGCAGGCTACACATTGCCTCCCCCATCCCCCCAGCAAGCTGGGTACTCATTTTATTGACCTCGGAAGGATGGAAGGCTGAACCAACCATGAGCCTTCTACCTGGGATTGAACCCCAGGTCATGAGCACAGTTTTACCTGCAGGACAGGCATTTAGCCGCTGTGCCACCAGGTTCAGGGCGACTGGTAGCCTGCCCGAATGCCGTGGGCCAATCGTCTTGTGCAAGAAGGGTTTTATCAGACGTCCCGTTTGCTGGGAGACCAGCGGACCGCTGGAGGCGGAATTCCTGGTCGACGTGGCAGAAATCCGGCCATGTCTGGGTTCTGCCGACGACCACTTTGAGAACCCCTGAACTAGATCATTGGGAAGGTTTGCTCTCCCCTTGAGGCCTCTAAGGGGTAGCATTACCCCCTTATGCCCCTACACTTCCCCTGCTCCTCTCCTCCATTTATTTATTTATTTATTTTTTGTTAAATTTATATACCGCTCTATCTAGCTGCATGGCTACTCTGGGCGGTTTACAAATCAAACCGTAAACAGTAAAATGCAATATAACAGATAAGCACAAGTATATAAATAAAAACGCTCTAACGAGTCAACAATATATAACAACAGCATAGGACAGGAGCAAGAGGGGCTGCAGATAAAAGCCATGGTTCCCATCGCCCGATCTCTCTCCTCCTCTTGCGTGGCGCCTCTGTCACACGCAACCGGCTTTGCGGTCATTGTCGGGCGGGGGGGGGGGAGAGAGATGCGATGCCAAGTGCAAAATGGAGCATCAATGTTCCAGCACCGTTCTCTCTGCCGTTTCCCAGCAGGGTCGGGCAGCGGGGCAGCGGCCTCTCCATGTCTGCGGCGCGCAGCGAGCACGAGGTGTCGGAAATTATTGATGGTCTCTCGGAACAAGAGGTGAGGCTGGGTCGCCGCTTTATTTTCCCCCTTCCTCTCCTCTTGCATTCTCTCCTCCTCTCTCCTTTTCCTTTTCCGTTCCTTCCTTCCTCCCCACCCACCCCTCTTCCCTCCCCCCTCCAGCGGAAACCGAAGAAAACCAAAACAGACCTTGGCATTAGAACGTGCTGTTGATGCTGCTGCCAAATTGCATTAGCTTCAGTGCTTGCTGTGTTTAGCAAACACTTTCTTGCGTTGGGGAATGTGATGCCTTGATGGGTTTGACAGGACCCTAAATAAGGACTTGGGAGCTCTCTCTCTCTCTGCTTCCCTCCCCCCCCCCCCCGTTTGCCTTCTGGGTCCTTAACAAACACCACTATGTCGCCTGCTGTGATGTTTGCCAGGCGACACTTTGTAGGGACGGTGCCGTTTGAACAGGGTGGAACTCTTGGCTGGTTCATACAGTACTACCCTCCCCCATATCCACTGATTCATTATCCACTGATTCAGTTATCCACGGTTTGCGGGGGGAGGGGGGGGAGGAATTAAATAAATAATTCAGCCGCCGCAAAGCAAGCTGCTGTCATAGACTGCAGCTGTAAAGCCAACTGCTCTCATAAGACAGCAGCGTAAAGCAAGCTGCAGTCACAAACGGCAGTCAGGAAGCAAGCTGCTGTCTCAAAACTGTAGCCAGAAAGCAAGCTACTGTCATGAAACAGCAGGTTTTTTTTTTGGGGGGGGGGAGGTTTCGGCGTTCTCTCTTATCCACGAATTTCATTATCCATGGGTAGGCCTGGAACCAATCCCCAGCGGATACCGGGGTCCTACTGTATTTCGAATGCGCCTTTTCCTGAGATTCAGGCGCATCCTCAAACCAGGCTTTCGGGCTTCTTCAGAGGCAAGGAAGAGGTTGATCTTCGGGGGGGGCAGTCCTTGGCCCCTCCTGTGTCTGTTTGAAGATGAAAGTCAAGACGTTCAGCCAGACCAGACGAAGAGATGGACTAATCTGATGTCTCTTCTTAGCCCCAGAACATCCGGCGATTGCAAGAGGACAAATCCCCTCCCAAATTAAACTGCTTGGAATCTTAAGAGAATAGCCACAACCTTATAACTGCAGTGCTGGGAGGGACCCTGTAGAGCAGTGGTTCTCCACCGGTGGGGTCCCCAGATGTTCCTGGACTGCAACTCCTAGAAATCCCTTCCAGCACAGTGAGTCGTGGAGGCTTCTGGGAGTTGCAGTCCAGGAACGTCTGAGGACCCACAGGTTGAGAACCACTGAACTAGAAGGTCCATTGTGGTGGGAAGTTCTCCAGCGTCTCCTATCCCACCAACTCTGACTGCAACTGATCCTCTGCTGTACCTTCACTGGTGGGTTTCCATCTCAACCACTGCTGCAGAATATTGAGTCCAGGCCCTGTCAAAGAGGCACAATGAGGTCTCAAGCGCCCAACCCCATAGTCAGAGACCTGAACCCCGTGAGCTGTCCTGCATGGATACATCGAGAGTACATAACCGTGTTTCCCCGAAAATAAGACAGTATCTTATATTAATTTTTGCTCCCAAAGATGCGCTAGGTCTTATTTTCAGGGGGATGTCTTATTTTTCCATGAAGAAAAATACGGTACACATTTATCGTTATATTATTATGGGGAGGCCTTATTTTCGAGGGATGCCTTATATTTCAGTGTGGGGCAAAACTGTAAGTCGGTCTTATTTTCAGGGGATGTCTTATTTTCGGGGAAACAGGGTATTTGAGTGGATGAGCTAGAGATGGGAAAAGTTACCGCTTTTCAGAAGTATGTGTCTCATAATACTCATTGTTTTCTTGGAGTCATCATCAAAAACAAGTCATGTTTTCCGTCTCTAGGAGGAATTATTAGATCAGATTGTTCTGGCCTGTTTTGTTTTTTAAATCCCATGCTGAGGTTTTACTCGGAGACATTTCGTCCTGTAATTCGTTGTCTTTTCGTGCTTGGCTGCATTTGAAGGCTCTCAATATTCTCGTAAAACACCAAAAGAGACCCTGCAGGGCTGAACTCTTATTTATTCCGTTGTCAGTTCAAGCGTTGGGCCAGTTGGGTTTTGTTCGGTTTGGTTTTTATTTTGGCCTCGTCAGTCTTGTTTTCTCCTGCTTTTCCGCACCAGAACCTGGAGAAGCAGATGCGTCAGCTCGCCGTCATTCCGCCCATGCTCTACGACGCGGAGCAGCAGCGCATCAAGTTCATCAACATGAACGGGCTCATGGACGACCCCATGAAGGTCTACAAGGACCGGCAGGTGATGAACATGTGGAGTGAACAGGAGAAAGACACCTTTCGGGAAAAGTGAGTTGAGCTGGGAAGGAGTCCTTTGTTGTATCGCTGAGATGGGAAGACCGTCAGTCCGAGTGGAGCCTAAAGGCCTCCGTGTGAACTTTTGTCTTAGGGCGCTTTTACACGACCTCTAAAATCCGCTGACAACTTAAATTCGAACCAGAGATCGTGGGGTTTTGTTCTGCTTCCTGTGTTCCCACCCTTCCGCACTCCATTGCTCCTGTCTGCGGTGAGGGGAGGGAGAAAAAAAAGGGAGAAGAAAATGCAGGCTCACCTCCGGAGAAGCCCCTTAGGGATTCCTGTCTGTTAAAGGGGCGGCAGGGACAGCAAAAAAAAAAAATAAAAAAAATAAAAAAATCAAAAACAAACAAACAAACAAACAAAACAAAACAAAACCAGAAGGCGAGGAGAGCCCGGCATCCACAGCTTTACAATCCACATCGGACATTTCTTTTACCTCCGGAGACCAGGTACTTGTAAAATGCGCTGGGGCGCGCTTAGGTGGGTGTGGTCGTACTTAATTTTTTTTTTAAGTCCACAGCTGGTGGGAAAACAATTTTAAGCTCCGCATCTGGGAGCCCTTTGAATCGGATTTTAGGGGTCGTGTAAAAGCAGCCTTAGGTACCAGGGTCAAGGATCTGTACCACTTGGAGAAAGTGAATGTTTTCTCAAGGGGGAGATTACAACTCTCAAAATCTACTAGCCAGTGGACAGCCAGCCTGTTGGCTGGTGAATTTTGAAAGCTGTGCTCCCCCTCCAACGAACTCTTTCGCATGGCACTTGATGTCGTTGTTGGAGTGAGTGCAACCTCGCCTGCTGCCTTCGATCTAGGCTTGCCTGGGCGGGACCTTTCTGGGATGGCATGGCTGTCAATCAGGAACAGCACTGACCAATAGTTTCCTTCCCTGCCCCTAATTCAAAGAGAGTCCCACCTCTCTGTGAGGAGCCTTTTCCTTCTCCTTTGTTTGCAGGAAGTTGCTGTAGTCCAGGCATGTCCAAACTTCGGCCTTCCAGATGTTTTGGACCACAACTCCCACAGTCCTTTGCCATTGGCAATACAGGCTTGAAATCCTGGGAGTTGTGGTCCAAAACATCTAGAGAAGGCATGCCCAAACTTCGGCCCTCCAGAAGTTTTGGACCACAACTCCCACAATCCTTTGCCATTGGAAATACAGGCTTGGAATTCTGGGAGTTGTGGTCCAAAACATCAGGAGGGCCGAAGTTTGGACATGCCTGATCTAGAGGGTCGAAGTTTGGGCATGCCTGCTGTAGTCTGTTGGAGTCAGTGATCCTGTCGAGGCCGGTTACAGCAAGCAGACATGTTTTGTTTGGTCAGTTTGCTGTAGATCCGTTCAGCGTTTTTTTATTCTTTCTACTACCATCTCAGAGTGAGTTATTAAGCCTGTAAGTGCCAGTTAATGAGAGAAAAGGGGTGGAGTAATCAGAGGGACTCGAAGCTGATTCTGCTCGGTGACTCCCCGATTCCACAGACGTTTTCCTCTCGGAGGCTGTCTGGACCATGCCAGAAGCCTCCTTGGCGTTCACCTCGCATGTGTTCCTTCCTTGTGGAAGAGAAGGGACGGGTCGGCTCAGAAAGCCGCACGGTCCCGCCGTGAGATGCACACTTGTTCCTGCCTCTGCCTAGCATCCTCTGTCGCCCCGGATGGCCGAGCCCAGTTCCTCAAGAGAGCTGGCTGCCGGCCCGGTGGGTGTGCGAAAGCTGGGACCGAGGCCAATCTGGGAGCCGACGCAAGAGGGCAGCTCAGGTTGAGCAGAAAATCTAGGTCCCGTCCACGGAGAACAAATCCCATAGGGCAGCACATGAATTGCACTGGGCATGGGTGCTCCTGGCAACATATCCGGGTCAGCCCAACCCTCTCTCCTCCTTTTAAACCAGGCATGTCCAAACGTCTGCCCTCCTGATGTTTTGCACCACAACTCCCAGAATTCTAAGCTTCGATTGCCAATGGCAAAGGACAGTGGGATTTGTGGTCCAAATCATCTGGAGGGCCGAAGCTTGGACATGTCTGCTTTAAGCCACATGCCACGGCTAAGCTGTTTGTATCGGCGGCACCATAAAGCATCAGCTCATTCTCCGAAGCTGCAGCCAGAAAGCGGAGGGTCGGAACTGAATGATGCCCTCCCTTCGCCGGCAAGTGGGAGGCGGCTCCGAGGACGGGCTTTCTAAGGCCACGAACACCCTGCCATCGGCCCGTTTCTCTTCTGGATGGCTGGGGCTGGAGCCTGGCTGTTAGGAGCCAAAGAAAGGGGGCCGCCTGATCGTTCATGGAGGAAAGATCAGATGGATTTCATGGACATGAAGCAAATGTTGGCTGGGCTGGGACTTTAGACGGGCAGGGAGCGAGAACTGTTTGTCCCCCCCCCCCCTGCAAAATTTAGGATTTGTTAGGAGCTACCAGAGTGCCTAGATGCCCCTAAGCACATCCAATCTCGCCTGATTTCGGAAGCTAAGCAGGGTCGGCCCTGGTTAGTACTTGGATGGGAGACCACCAGGGAAGACCAGGTGCTGTAGGCGCTTGGAGGAGGAACTGGCAAACCACTCCAGTATTCCTGCCAAGAAAACTCCATGGATATGGAGTCACGAAGAGTCGGTCACGATTGTAACGACACACACACACACACACCGGAGTGGTCTCTTAATAAACTCACATTCCTGTTTTCTTTCTCTGTACGTTTGTCTGTTGTTGTTGTTTTAAGGTTCATGCAGCATCCAAAGAATTTTAGCCTGATCGCTTCCTTTCTAGAGAGGAAAGTAAGTATCGCTATGTCTTTCTTGCTTCATTTCCTGTGCTTACCTTCCAAACCAAGAAACCTCATACCGAAACTGTCCCAAAGGAGGTGGGCTTTCGTGCGTTAAGTGGTTTTGTGTCTGTTTAGCATCGGGTCCAAAAGCATGGCTTTGCTTGGCAACCGAGTTCCCTGGAAGGGCAACACAGGGTGGCCGCATGTTAAAAACCGACCAGGGAAAGACAACGAATGCCAAAATTAAAAACACATGAAAGAATGCACAGGTGCAGTCAGCCTTGCTTTGAGGCCCAGGCAGTTTCCAAGGAGGAGAGGTAGAGGATCTGGAAACAAGGTTTCCCAAGAACAGACAAAAGAAAATATTTTTTTCACCCAGGGTGTTGTTAGTCTGTGGAACTCCCTGCCACAGGAGGTGGTGATGGCATCGGGCCTGGATGCGTTCCAAAGGGGATTGGACAGATTCCTGGAGGAAAAGTCCATCCCAGGTGACAAACCACGATGGAGACGTGTCATCTCCAGGCTTAAAACCAGGGTACTTCAAGGACCAGATGCAGGGGAGTGGTATCAGGAGACAGAGATCTGGTCTCATGTGCTCCCAAACGCATCTGGTGGGGCCACTGTGAGATCCAGGAAGCTGGACCAAATGGGCCTTTGGCCTCATCCAGCAGGGCTCTTCTGATGTTCTTATGTTCTTACCTTGAGACTTCCTAAGCCTGTTGGCCGTTTGCAACTCTCCGCAAGCAGCGGCAGAAAAGGGGCACCTGACCCTGGCGAAACCACAGGACATCCTGATACCATAAAGATAATGGCAAATCCCAGAGATGTGGCTTCATCCTGGAAGTCACAGTTGCTCTATCTGGCCAGATCGGAAACAGATTCCCTCTGGATGGGTCCAAATCAGGGTCACTCTACCAGCAAACCAGCCCTGGAATCTTTCCTGTTCTTTTCTCTCCTCCTTCTCCTGCCCCACGAATATAATTTTTTTTTCAAGGCCGAGGAGCACCACCCAGGAGGTGATTCTTCTGGCTTCCTCTGCAGCCAGCTGGCATTAGAACGCAGCCCACTGGCCCCGAAAGAGGGATCGCTCCATGCATCAGCTTGCAAGCAAAATGCATGCCGGCGAGAAAGCTTAATGGTTGGAAGTAATGGTCCCTGACAGTTGTATGGCAGGTTAGATGTAGCGTTCGGCTGCCGCTGAGGATGATAGACTTCCCCTCTCTTTCTCCCCACCCCAACCCTTTCTTTTACACTCTTAGTTGCCGCAGTCATCTAGGGTCACTCCATCCCCCCCCCCGCATATCCCTCTTTAATGCTGGAAATAGTTCTTGATGCCAATACTCAAGGATGCAGCAAGGATATGTAAGGGCATAATGCGGTGCCTTTACTGTTGACAAACAGTAGATCCCAGGGCAGAGTTCCTTTTTCCTCCCCTTTAAATGACAATTCTTGGCTGCATCGGAATCTCAGGGGTGGGTCGGATGGAGGACACATCTAGAAAAGCAAACCGGCTGACCTGAAACCTTTTGCCTCCGTGGATCAGAGCTGAGAGAGGAGCGTGTATAGCCAGGAAGCCACAGCAGGGATGGATCAGACACTGCATTGGTCACAGAGAGAACAGGATGCCACTGAGATTGCATAGGCCGCAGGGGATAGGATGGCTATGACTGAGATGGACAAAATAATGCAGGCCATGAGAAAAGTGGGTAGAGGGACGCTCTTCTTCTCTCTCGCATAATACCAGAACTAGGGGGCATCCACTCAAATTGAGGGCTGGGAGAGTAAGAACAGACAAAAGAGAATATTTTTTTTTCACCCAGAGCGTTGTTGGTCTGTGGAACTCCCTGCCACAGGAGGTGGTGATGGCATCTGGTCTGGATGCCTTCAAAAGGGGATTGGACAGATTCCTGGAGGAAAAGTCCATCCCAGGTTACAAGCCATGATGGAGCTGTGTCATCTCCAGGCTTAAAACCAGGGTACTTCAAGGGCCAGATGTAGGGGAGTGGTATCAGGAGACAGAGATCTAGTCTCGTGCCCTCCTGGATGCATCTGGTGGGGCCACTGTGAGATCTAGGAAGCTGGACTAGATGGGCCTTTGGCCTGATCTAGCATGGCTCTTCTTGTGATCTTATGTTCTTACTATGTCCCAACACTCACAAAATTACAGAACTCCGAAGAAGAGGATTTTCCGCAAGGGCTGTGGATATTTGCCACCGGTACCTCCTCGCTCTTGGTGCTGGGGTTGATTGGTTGGTTGGTATCAGGTCTACAGTTACTGCTGAGGTGGATTCACTGTGTAGCTCAAACTGCTTCTCAATTCTCCCATCTAAGCATCATCTCCATCCTTGCTGCTTTGTTCCAGACAGTGGCCGATTGCGTTCTCTACTATTACTTGACCAAGAAGAACGAGAACTATAAGAACCTAGTGAGAAGGAATTACCGGCGGCGTGGAAAGAACCAGGTAAGGGGAAACTTCTGTTGCTTTGCCTTGCACCGTCCAGGTAGAACTTAGGGAGAGTTGTCGTGTTTTCCCCCTTTATTTTGTGTACAGTGGACCCTCGTATAACAAACAGCTTGTATAACATAAAACCTGTACAACAAAAAAAATTCCAGAGATAGGGGAAATTGGCTTAACAGGATCGCCTAGGGGGGAAATCCGTACAACATAAAAAGGGGATTACTCCATTGTCAATGCATTCCTATGGGAATTTGTATAAAGGAAAATTTGCTTCACATAATTTCATTTGGAACAAATTCATTCCTTTATAGAAGGTACCACTGTATTAATATTCCATGCGTTGTTGTTCATGTGTTTGCTGTTTGAGATTATTTTTGAGTGTGTGTCTGTGTTCCGTTTATCACGTGGTTGTTCGCCGCCCAGAGTCGTTTTTGGCTAGATGGATGGGATATAAATCGACTACATAAATAAATAAATATTGTAGCTTTGAGTTGCAAAGAATAGCAAACCTTGTCGGTGGATTGGTAGGTCTTGGCTTCTCTTGGTCAGGGACCATGTATGCTTCTACTATTCCATGGTTGCCTTATGAGAACTAAATTGTTGGCGCGCAAGCCTTAAGCAGTTGACGACCCTTGGTTTTGCTAATTCTTTTCCTGTAATAGAGTGAGCAGTACCCAGCTGTGTGCCTGATGCCAGGAGATGAGCGAGATACCTAGCAATGAGGAGGCAAGGAAGGCCTGCAGATGAGTGGCAGAGCACTCAGTTGGTATATGGATAGTGGTCCCGGGTTAGCCCCTGCCAGCACCCATTACAGGCAGCACCCCAAACTTCGTCCCGCCTGATGTTTTGGACCACAACTCCCAGAATTCCAAGCCTGTATTTCCAATGGCAAAGGACTGTGGGATATGTGGTCCAAAACATTTGGAGGGCTGGCGTTTGGACATGCCTGCCTTATAGTTCCCTTCCAACCTCACTTTTCTATCATTCTAGGATCAAGGAGAAAAGGATATCTAGCAAGGTGGGCCTTGTACTACACCTCCCTGGGAACCCCTTAATCCAGGCATGTCCAAACTTTGGCCCTCCTGATGTTTTGGACCACAACTCCCAGAATTCCAAGACTGTATTTCCAATGGCAAAGGACTGTGGGAAATGTGGTCCAAAACATCTGGAGGGCTGAAGTTTGGACATGCCGGACCCATTAGAAACATCTCAGCATGTCTATCGGTCGGGGATGGTTGTTTTTTTAAAGAGTTTAGGCTTTCAACACTGGCCTGGTTTTGGGTGGCTGGGTCCGGCCAAGAGTGTTCTTTTTTTCTTTTTGACAACGGCTGCCGAGAACAGATTGGGTTGGGAAGCGAGACCATGTAAGGGAGCAGAAAGGAGCTGAACTTCATGTCACAAGATCACCATGGAGAACACAGAGAAGAAGAAGGGCGGTGGAGGACACACATCGCGGTGTTGTTTGCAGAAAGCCTGCTGTGAGGACTAGCAGAGTGTGTGTGTGTGTGGAGGCGGGGAGGTAGAGAGAGGCCGTAAAATGTCATTGCCGGAGGAGGAGACAGGAGAATGTGTTGAAGCAGCGTTGGAACGGTTTGCTCAGTTGCGTTAGTTTTGTTTTTACCTGTTAAAGGGTTTTTCAGTATTTCGTTTGGGGTCCGTTTGAATGACGATTGGAATTATTTTTGGGATATCAGCTCCCTCCACCCGCCTACACCAGCCATTTCTGTATTTGTATGCCCCATGGCCAACTCTGTGGCTAACTTTACTTGCTGTTTTAGGAACTGAACGTAGGGGGTGCAGTCTAACCATCCCCTCCCTAAAGAGGTCTTAAAGGAGACCCGGCTGGGGCATGGCTCCAAAATGCAATGGTTCGGAGTGCACTGGGTCAGTCCACCTGGGCTGTCCTTGGGCTGTAGGTCTGGAAGTTGAGTCCTGGCAACGGGAGTTCTTTTTCTTGAGCGATCGATAACGTTCCGCCGCTCATCCAAACGGCTGACGAAGCTGTTTGGATGAGCAGCGACACGTTTCAATCTCTCAAGAAAAAGAAGTCCCGTTGCCATGACTCAGCTTCCAGATAAACTCACCTGGAGGACGGAGAATCTTCACCGACATCCTGGGCTGTAGGGTTTTTCTTTATTTTCTTTTTTAAAGGAGTGATGTAGTTCCATTTGGCGTCGCTGGTAGAAATAGAACGCGCTCCCTGGTCTCAGCTGCTTCAGTCAATCCGGGTACGTAGGGCGTCGGGCTTTATTCAGTCTTATTCAAGAAATATATGAATGGGATAGATAATATGGCGCCTCTTTCTTCGAAGGGGTAGGAATGAGGTAAAGGTTGCCGGTGGCTTTTGCTGCTGGAAGCACAGCCTCCATGTCCTACCCCGCAGATTATGGGATCCAAAAGAGAAATGTGCACGTCAGAGTTTTAAAACTATTTAAAACTTCCAATTTAAAAGCATTTCAGTCTTTCACACCAGCAGACACATCGTAAAAGATAAATGAGTCATTTTGCCTGTGGCAAAATGCTTCCTCTGCACCCCATTTAGTTGCTGAGACATTTCCAGGAGAGAGTGATTGCAGCAAGAGAGGGGCTTCCTTTGCCATTCCCAAAAATTAGGGTCGAAAGGTGTTGTCCTTGAGGCAACCTGGATTCAAGCCGTTTAGGGCAGTGGTGGCGAACCTTCGGCCCTCCAGATGTTTTGGACCACAAATCCCACATTCCTTTGCCGTTGGCAGTCTAGGCTTGGAATTCTGGGAGTTGTGGTCCAAAACATCTGGAGTGCCGCAGGTTCGCCTCCACTGGTCTAGGACTTCATAGGTGACAGCTAAACCCTTTGAATTGGGACTGGAGAAAGACCCCCCTACCTCGCGGGGACGGGCATCGAACCGTCTATCTCACCGGCCCTTGTCCACAGCCAGGCTGCTGCATTTTGGACCGGCCGGAGCTTCTGAACAGTCTCCAAGGGCAGCCCCCGAAGGTTGGCTTGTTCCTAACGCACGTTAATCGGTCGCTGTCGTGAAGAAGCGTGCCCGCTTCGCGTGCGTACGTTACTATTTGCTGCGTGCAAATAGAGAGAGTTCTCTCTCCCCCCCCCCCCCCCCCGGCCCGTCTCTTTGCTAAGGTTTTTGCAAAGTTTTGAGGATCTTCTGGACATTTGGAAGCGGAGGCCGGTGGCTTTTAGAAGAAACCTGACACACAAGCCATGTGCTACAGGGTTAAGCTTGGCATCCTTGGGGATTAATCACACACGCACACACGCACACACACTACAGCCAGCCCTGCTGAGTTCCCAGTGACGAAGGGCTGTGGTTTTATAGCTCATGACTCATCGGCGGAGGGAGAGCAAGAGAGAGAGAGAGAGAGAGAGAGAGCGTTGTTCCAGTAGATTGCAAAATCATAACAGGAATACCGTGTGGCTGGTTTACGGCTCAACTATGCAAATCGCCAGGAAGCCATTTGAGCCGGAGAGCGCCAGGCACGCCGAGGAACTGGGATGGCAGCGCTGTGAACGGGCCGCCGGGGCACCAGGAAGAGGTGACGGGTGGGGCAGCTTTGGGCCCGGGGTCGGTTGGACAGGCAGGCAGGCGGGCGGAGGGGCAGATGTACCTTGAGAGCCGGGCGCTCCGTGGGCGGAAGGACAGCACGTCCCGGGAGAAGAGAGAAAGCAGGCCGGACCTGTTTGCTCCCTGTTCTAGGAAGGCTTGTCCCAGCCCGGCGAGCAAAAGCTTTTTGTCAAGGTGTGGGGGGGGGGCTTTCCCGTCGGCTTAAGCCAATCCGCCTCCAAGTACCAACGCTGCCCTGTCCCATCCCTTGTTGGCTCGGAGGCGCTGGGATTTTTCAAACAGGACCCTTCCTCCGCCCGATCCATGCTCTTCTGGAGGGAAGGAGGCGGCGTTTGAGCATCTCGGTGTGCGTCTGCGTTTGTGGGAACTTCTCCGAACTCCTCTGCCGGCCCTCCTCCTTCCTGCCCCAAAGAAAAAGAGCAAGCCAGCAAGCAGTTCCGTGGTGGGAATTGAACAGAAGAGAAAAAGCCACCGTGGGTCGGAGGAGGGGGGGGGGAGGAAGAGGGACATGGGGTTTTGGAAAGGGGGGGGAACCCCGTGTGCCTTCTACGCTCAGGCCGTGTCGGAAGGGAAGCCAAGAACAGGTCCAGCTCCGAGGAGCCTCGGAAAAGGCTTGGCCAGGCCCCTCCGACGCTGGCAATGTTGCAACCGCTTGCTATTTTAAAGATAAGCTATCTGCAGGACGGTGTTTCCCTGGTGATTGGTGTGTGTGTGTGTGTGTGCCTGCGATTGCGTAGACAAGAGGACCAACTGTTGCATACGTGTGTTTGTGTGTGTGTGTATGCTCAGGCAATTTTATTTCGAGGGGGGTGAAGTGTGAACGGCGTGCGCCCATCGGGATATAACTAGAAACTGGGACAGAGGTGAGCAGCTGTTTATGATTAATGCTCCGAGAAAAAGGGAACAGGTCCGCCCTCCAGGCCCTTTCGAGCGCGTCACCTAAAAGACGGGATGCCGGGGGGGGGGCAGGCGGTCTGAGCAGCCGCCTGGAAGGGGCCGTGTTTTCTGTCGTGCGGCCAGATCGCTGGGACTGGCCGTGCCGTGGACTTGCACCTGTTGAAATCAACGGGGAATAAGTTTTGCTTCTGGCCCACAGTTTATAATGCAGGCAGGCCCCTCCTCTCTCTTTCTAAGCAGTCCCCCTGGTCATTGTTTTTTTCCCCTCCTCTTTCTAAACCTAAACATTATATACACAAAAGGGATTTAATTTAACAGCTGCTGGATCAATACCATGAAATACGGGAAATGGTTGCCTTGCATTATTGTTTTTTTTAAAAAAATCTTTATTATTATTTGTTGTTCTTTCTTACGGTGCTTTACGTAAACCACCCAGAGTTCCTTTTGGAGAAAATTGGCCGCGGTATACAAATGCAGAAAGAAAGAAAGAAAGAAAGAAAGAAAGAAAGAAAAAGAAAGAGAAAAAGAAAGAAAGAAAGGGGTCCTGGCAAGCCTCGCGGGAATTTCAAGCACTACATTCCCAAGTTGTAAGCGTTTTAGGTTTCCCTGGTGAACCAAATTCACGACCCCCGCTTTCCCGCTGGTCTCGGTTCTGTTTCCGTTTCGGCTCATAGCCGCTTTAGCCGAAGCGGCTGGCGATCGGGGACGATGGGCACTGTCCTCAAACAACTGGAAGGCCAAAGATTCCCCATATCGGTTTTAGGGAACTCCGGCCCCTCGCAGATACCAGGTCAGCTGGGCAGAGGATGAGGTCAGCGGAGAGCTGTTTGTTGTGGTGACTCAATGTCACTTCCTCGTTCTGGAGGCCAGTTTCCTACAAGGAGAGATAGGGGATTGCCCGGGTCCCTTCAGAGCTTCCCTAAAAAGGTCTGGGTAAGCCAGTTCAAGATAAGAGGAGGCTGAGTCCGGAAGGCCTTTGTTGCCATGGGCAAAGGCATAGAGGTCTTCCTAGATCCCCTTTCGTAGGTTTGCAGATCTCACGGGCTTCCAGCGAGGTGAGTCGTTGGGGTTTCCATTTCTCAGGTGGGGGAATTCAGTTTTTCTTCGCCCTCCAAGCGCAGTCGTTCTCGAACCTGCACCCTAAGTCCTGTTCTGACCGCACGCGACCCTGCGTGGCTGCCTAGGGGCCGTGCCCACATGGAGATGCTGCCGACAGCAAATAGATGCAAGGCGGCGCCATCTTGGTACAGGTGCTCTTGGCAGCCTGAGGCTGAAAGACTTGGTGAGATCGTTGGTTGACCTCAACCTTGTGTGCCCATGGAGGCCAGCCACCAGATTTCCATTACACAGCCTTTGTGCGCCTGCACGTGTGCAAAAGAGGGTCCTAATTTCGGCCTAGATACCTTTAAAAGAGGCTGTCCCTGTTATTCCCTTCCGCTAGACCACGTACCATGCTTCAGCTAGAACCAAGATAGAGCCCTGATCTACTTCTCCTGTTCATACCTACAAAGCTTGAATGCCCACCTTTTAGGTCACTGGTGTCCAAACTTTGGCCCTCCAGATGTTTTGGACCACAATTCCCACAGTCCTTTTTCATTGGCAATAAAAGCTTGGAATTTTGGGAGCTGTGGTCCAAAACATCTGGAGGGCCAAAGTTTGGACATCCCTGTTCTAGGCCTTAGAGTGGGACTCCAGCTGTGCTTCCCCGGCAGGAAACTCAACCCCAGTGGTTCCCAGCCTTGCGTCCCCAGATGTTCTTGGACTACAACTCCCAGAGGCCTTCACCACTACCTCTGCTGGTCAGGATTTCTGGGAGTTGTAGTCCAAGAACATCTGATGGTCCAAAGTTGGGAGCCACTGCCATAGACCATTGAATCTCCATCTTTCACGGTCCCGATCGGTGTTTCCCAATCTTGGGTCTTCAGATGTTCTTGGACTACCCCTCCCAAAAACCTTCCCCACTTAGGTGTCTTGGCCAGGATTTCTGGGAGTTGTAGTCCAAGAACACCTGGGGACCCAAGTTTGGGAGCTGCTGCTCTGCACTCAAGTATGCCATATAGGTTGCAGGAGCAGGCTTTCAGAACACCAAATCTGTTGATCCCTCAAGGACAAATCATGGTCAACCAGACCTTATCAGCCCCTGAGCTGAGAGTTCGCTCCTGAGTCTGTGGAAGAGTTGCAGGTTTGTTGTCTCGCCCTTGGCCTTGGCCTGTTTTTAATGATGCCCTGGCACCCTGACCCCTTTGGTTATTGATGTCGGCTTGTTGTTGGACCCTTGTGGCATAACACTTAAGACTACTGGGCCTGGATCTTGGTTGACCCAAGTTGAGGTCCCTCTCTGAGCCGTAAAACTCCTTAAGGTGATGTTAGTTCAGTCAATGCCCATCACCCTGGTCTACCTCACTGGGGTGATGTTGTGATGATAAAATACAGAGGGGAGTTGGGTAATGGCCTTGAGCTCCTTGGAGAAAAGGTGAGGTCTAGATTTAGAGGATCGGAAGATGGATGGACAACAGACAGACAGATAAAGCCTTAATTCTGTTTCTCTGGAGTGACGGACAGCTGGCTTTTCATCCACTCTGATCACAGAACCTCTTACCCTGGTGCATGATGTTTGTTACGTACTGGCAGTATGGGAAAGAATTTCACGACTCGATTGTGTTAATCGGGGGGGGGGGCTTTGTTTTCCCTGCTGTGCTTGTAGAGTAGGAAGTGGTTAGAGCGCCTTGGGAGTAGAAGACTTAGAGCAGCGAACAAGGAAGTTTCGACTCCCTGCCAGATGTTAGATGACGACGCCTGTCATCATGAGTGTTTGCAGTGCTGGCCGGGGATGATGGAAGTCCAGTAGCATCTGGACATCCAGAGACACAGGTCTTTTTAAGCTGGTGTTTTGATCGCATTCCTTTGGGCTACAGATTACGATTGTTCTGTTCTGTTCTGGTTTCTTCTTCAGGTTCTGGCAGACCTGAAGGTTTGGCTTTTTTCCACATTTGAGCATCTGATGAAAATTTTCTCATTTCCACAAATTTCCCTGCATTTTTTTTTGCTTGCTTACTTATTTGCTTTTGAACGTCCCTTGGATTTTGTTACTCTCTTGTAACAGCAATGAGCTGCGTTCTTTCCTTCCAACTTTCGTTGATCATGTCCGAGTAGATGCCCTGGGAAATCCAGGATTCATAGTGTTTATCTGCTTTATAAGTCACTCATTAACGGCCAGTCCCTGGAAGAGTTGCAAAAGTATAGCAAGATATGTGGTGTGTGTGTATTGGGGGGAAATCACAGTGTTAGTGCAATACTGTTTTATAAAACAGCATTAAATCAAACAGAATGAAAAACAGTTGAACAAATCTTAATAAGCAGCAGATAATAGAAACCTAACCCTGCAAACGGCCTGTGTGTCTACTCAGAAGTAAAGCCTATTGAATTTAGTTATATTCATTCCCAGTTAAGTGTTAAGATTGCAGTTGAAGGGAGTGAAAGGAGACACATTTAAATGTAAGACAATAGGGGAAAATGTATAACGGGGCACCAGATCTACGTGTGTTTGTCCAGCATGTGCATCAATTAGCTGCCAGGCATACACGTTTCCATCTATTTATGTTAACGGAAGCGTTTTCTTTAGAGGAAAGTAAATCAGTGTGGTTCCCGCATCCGGCTGCTATCTTACCACCATTCAATAGTTCGCATCCAGCTGCTCATCCTATACTCAGCTCATCATCCAGATGTTAATTTTTCTCTCTTTCAACAAGTTTGAAGCAGGGTTAAGCAGAGAGCAGGTTCGGGGAGCTTCCTGTGCATCTCCTCTCCCCTATACTTTCAAGAGCTATCAACCAAAGTCTCGTTCAAAAGATTTGCATTTAAGAATTCATAGTGGTCTTGTTGGAGGAAGTAGCCGTGTTAGTCTGCGCAACCACATCAGGCAAAACTCAAAGAAACAAAACAAAACACAAGCAGAGATGAAGAGAGACACAAAAACAGCACAATTTTATCATTGCAGTTTTTAAAAAGCAACTGCTGTTGCTCACAAATGAAAGAGGATTTTTAAAAAGTTATCTTTTCCAGGGTGGGGGTGGGGATCAATATTCAGCCTATGATATAAGGCATGTAAAAAAAACCCACATGTGTGTAATTCTAAAAATAACAAAAGCAGTTACTTTGCAATACTTTGCATTATATCCCAGATGTAATGAAATGTAACTGGGCTATGGCTTAGTTTCTTGCAAAAAGGGATTAAAAGTGTTCTGCATATATGCCACCCCATACCCCTTCAAGTAGTTTCTGGGCGGTTTACAGTTTTAATTACAGTATGCAGGCTACACATTGCCCCCCTCCCAGCAAGCTGGGTACTCGTTTTACCGACCTCGGAAGGATGGAAGGCTGAGTGAACCTTGAGCCTGCTACCTGGGATTGAACCCCAGGTTGTGAGCACAGTTTTGCCTACAGTACAGGCATTTAACCACTGCGTCACGTGGTTAATTATCCTTTTTTTAGGAGGTTGTATTTATTTTTTCTTTTTTGCTGCCTAAAACCTTCCTGGCTTGGCCTACCTGCCGTCGTGCGGCGGTGGTTTTATCCAGATGTGCTCATGCTGACGGTTGTTCTGTTTCCTCTCCATTGTTTAGCAACAGCAGCAGCAGCAGCAGCAGCAGCAGCAACAGCAGCAGCAACAACAGATGCCCCGTAGCAGCCAAGAGGAGAAAGATGAAAAAGAAAAGGAGAAAGACATGGAGAAAGAAGACGAAAAGCCGGAAGCTGAACACGACAAAGAGGAACCGACAAAGTGAGTCTGGGCGCCTCTCTTCCCTTCGGGGAACCAGAGAGGTGGTAGCACTGCACCTGCCTGTTGTCTCCCCGGTTGCTGCTTCTGTGGTGCGGGACAGACCCCCCCGCTCAGGCCACACTCTCGGGAAGCTCTTTGAACATGCAATAGATAAAATACCCTTGGTTTTCTTGAGCACTGTGTAGAGGGGGAAACAGGGCATGCGTTTCCCAAGTGTGTCCGTGTGTCTCTGTGTGTGTCTGTGTACGCGTGTTTCTTGTTGTTGTTGAGTCGTTCAGTCGTGTCCGATTCTTCGTGACCCCATGGACCAGAGCTCGCCAGGCCTTCCGATCTTCCACTGCCTCCTGGAGTTTGGTCAAATCCATCTTGGTTGCATCGATGACACCGTCCAACCCTCTCATTCTCTGCCGTCCTCTTTTCCTTTTTCCTTCAATCTTTCGCAACATCAGGGACTTTCCCAAGGAGTCCTCTCTCCTCATGAGGTGGCCAAAGTACTGGAGCCTCAGCTTCAAAATCTGTCCTTCCAGTGAACATTCGGGGTTGATTTCTTTCAGGATGGATAGGTTTGACCTCCTTGCAGTCCCACCAGAGTCTTGTTTCTTATTTAGCCTTTATAGGAGAAGTTCACTGTCATTACGATTGTGTTTTCGTTTGATGTTTTTACTGCTAGCACCAGTCTTTCTTGCTGGACTTTGATCTGCCATGGTTGATTTCGGTGCTATTTGCCCATTTTATTTTAATTATTTTTTTATTACCTTTATAATGGTATTATTACAGTTTAGTATTAATCCCTTTTTTATTTTTTATTTTGTTTTCTTCTGTATTTGTATTGGGTGGGGGGGTTGTTCTGGGTATGTAGCTATGAGCAGTTGCTGTTATGTGTAACATGTTGTACACCTCCCAGAATTCCTGCGGGGAAAATGGGCGGTCAATAAGTCTTTTTATTTATATATTGTATACACACACACACACACACACACACACACACACACACACACACACACACACACACACACACACACACACCTATTGACCGCCCAATTTCCCCGCAGGAATTTTATATATATATATAAAAAGTTGCAGGTAGGGCTGGGTTGGACCAAGTACCTGCCTGGACTCTCTGAAGCTGTTTCTTTATGCCTCCCGGTGCCCCAGGATTTAAAACAAATGCTGATTTTGGGGAACAAAAGATTTCAGGCGAGAGAGAGAAAAAAACCATAGCAAAAACGAGCTTGCCCACTACTGGCGTTGCTTCTGAAATTGGATGCGCCACCAACATACACCATCCCGGCTCTCGACTTTTGAAACAGAACACATAACATGCTGGGACTAGAATGGCAGAAATTAGAAGCAGATGCTTTTCATTGTGAGGTAGAGTGGGGTGGCTGGGGGGGGGTGACAGGATAGTGATCCAGGGTCTTAAGTGCCCCGTATCTGGACTGGATGTATTCTGTAGGTTAACCCTTAGGTCCACCCACATATTCCCTTGTGCAGAGCATTATGCATAAGAACATAAATATCATAAGAACATAAGAAGAGCCCTGCTGGATCAGGCCAAAGGCCCATCGAGTCCAGCTTCCTGGATCTCACAGTGGCCCCACCAGATGCCTCTGGGAGCGCACGAGACTAGATATCTGTCTCCTGATACCACTCCCCTGCATCTGGCCCTTGAAGTACCCTGGTTTTAAGCTCGGAGATGATACATCTCCATCATGGTTTCTCACCTGGGATGGATTTTTCCTCCAGGAATCTGTCCAGTCCCCTTCTGAAGGCATCCAGGCCAGATGCCATCACCACCTCCTGTGGCAGGGAGTTCCACAGACTATAACAACGCGCTGGGTGAAAAAATATTTTCTTTTGTCTGCTCTCATTTTCCCAGCCCTCAGCACAGATGCCATTGTGTTGCCCTGAGACGGCTGTGTGATGCAGGTGCCCGGTTGCCTCGCAGCAACGCGAGAGGGTGCGGTTCCACCTTGAGGCTTGTTTCTGTCCTTTTGGGCCGCGGAGCCTTTCAGAAGGTCTGCGGCCTCCAAAAGAATCCGGGAAGCGGCATAAGCACCACTTAACTTCTGCGGGGAGCGTTGGCTGGCTGCTCGCGTTTCTCTAATGGGCCTTAATCCTTGGCTTCCAGAAGCATCTGGATTTAACTGCCTTAGGTTCTGCACCGGGTTTTTCAGCAAGCCCTTTTTTTTTGGAAGATAAAAAACGAGGAGAAGCCAAGACGATCCAGTCAACAGCTGTGGCCAAGAAACAGCAGCTCCTTGCAGGAAAGCAAGCTCAAAGCGGCACAGGGTGCCTCGTTTGCAAGAAGTGTGTGTGTGTGTGTGTGTGTGTGTGTGTGTGTGAGTGTTTAAACAAACATTGCAGGGTCCTGATGTGCTTTCCATTCACGCAGGGAGAAGAATGAGGACACCTCTGGCGAAGACAACGACGAGAAAGAAGCGGTGGCCTCCAAAGGGCGCAAAACTGCCAACAGCCAAGGCCGGCGCAAAGGGCGCATCACCCGCTCGATGGCCAGCGAAGCCCACCACGAAGAGGTGGCTGCTCCCCAGCAGAACTCCGAGCCGGGTAAGTAGCCCCCGTCCCCTGTCCCCCATCGCCTCCCTGAAATCGCCCAGGGCGGCGGGGATTTGGGGCGCGCCAAAGCCGTCTGCATCCGTCCGGCAGGGCTTCAGTCCGCAAAAGGCCGTGGTGTTTGTGTGTTTGTGGACAGGGCGAGCAGAGAACAGACTCCCTTGTGCATGTCGGGTTACAGGTCCCATCATTCCTTGCTGTTGGCTACAGTGGCCAGGACTGGGCGTTAATCGGCCGAGGGCTGTAGCTTTCCAATTCCCAGTTAAATCCTCTGTGTGTTTACATAAGAGCATAAGAAGAGCCATGCTGGATCAGGCCAAAGGCCCATCTCGTCCAGCTTCCTGTATCTCATGGTGGCCCCACCAGATGCGTCCGGGAGCACAGGAGACTAGATCTCTGTCTCCTGCAACCACTCCCCTGCATCTGGCCCTTGAAGGATCCCAGTTTTAAGCCTGGAGGTGATGCATCTCCATCATGGTTTGTCACCTGGGATGGACGTCTCCTCCAGGAATCTGTCCAATCTCCTTTTGAAGGCATCCAGGCCGGATGCCGTCACCACACCCTGTGGCAGGGAATTCCACAGACTAACAACAGGGTCAGGGTGCCTCCCTGCCCTGCTTGTGAGGTCGCGGAGGCGTCTTGTTCGCCCCTCTGGGGAACGCGAACGTAGGCCTCGATGCCAGCGAGACGGACCTCGCCTCTTTTGGCCGGAGAATCCTGGCCTCCAAAGGCTCTTGTCGGCGATGAGACGTGCCCCCTCTCTGAACGTGCCCCCTCTCAAATCGGGACAGGGCGCTGAGTGTCTCTAGGACTGGAGCCATTTTTAAAAGCGGTTTTCTTCCTTGGGCAATTTATCCCTCCTAACCACTTGGGGGCCTTGAAGTATTGAGGATTTTCATCAAGGGAAGTAATTGTCGGTCTCCTCTTTTTTCTTGTTTGCTCTGCACTATAGGCTAACCAAAGCCACCGTTTTAATCAATATAATTGGCCAATTCATCAACCGAGGCTTCGGTTGATTTACCGATGGTGATCAGTGCTCCTGACCGACTGGAACATTAATCAGCAAGGACGCACACGCTTCAATTTTTTTTTTGTTTCCTTGGTATTACCGAGATTTTTTACAACTCCCCCCCCCCAATGGAAGCGCCAAGCTTTCAACTTAGATTTTCCTAACCCTCCATGATATTTCTTTTTCTTTGGTGTTCATCTGAGCACGAAAGGTGCCAGTGCCCCCTTTGGAGTCCTTACGAAGGCCCTGTCCTGAGGTTCTGGTAATAAATTAGTGAATTTGAATTAATCTGACTAATCGGCTAATTGGTTTGGCCCGAAGGCAGATGGCTAGTTCACTTTTTTTTTTCATGGGCTGTTTCCCCAGACGTTTTATATAATCCCTAAGTCATTTCATGCATGCACTAAGCTTTTTTTTTAAAAAGACCTCTTTTTTTTCAAGGTCCACTTTTGTTTAAATCTTCTGCTCCCCTTTTATTAGAGTCTTATCCTCTGCTTCATGGCAAGTTGACCCTATTTCCTAGCCAATAATAATAATAATAATAATAATAATAATAATAATAATAATAATAATAATAATAATAATAATAATAATAATAATAATAATAATAATAATAATAATACTTTTAGGGCTCTTGGTTCCTTTCGGGCTTTTTGAGGCAGACTTTTAAACCAGCAGATACTGGGGCCCTACTGTAGTTATCACCCCAAAATGTAACTTTTCCAAGCTCCGGCTTTGAAACGTGTGCCCGCTTTCTCCGTGGGTCCTCCAGAAGGGCGGCTCACCGTATCTGCCTAGGCCAGGCATGCCCAAACTCCGGCCCTCCAGATGTTTTGGACCGCAACTCCCACAGTCCTTTGACATTGGCAATCTAAGCTTAGAATTCTGGGAGTTGTGGTCCAAAAACATCAGGAGGGCCGAAGTTTGGACCTGCCTGGCCTAGGCCTTCGGCGCAGCAGGCCCGGTGTGTTGACACAGGCGCTGTCCGTTGTTTTCTTTGTGTATTGTTCGTCCCGGGGGCTGTTTGTTCTTTTGCTTTGTCTACCGCCCTCTGTTTGTGTGCAAAGAAATGATCCTAAACGTGGCAAGGCTCCAAGGGAAATCTCGCCCTCCCCCCCCTGCACACCTTGGGAGCCGGGAACTTCCGGATCCTGACTCCTCAAGCTTTCTCCGTGCATGAAGTGGGAAGAGGGTTAGTGGAATACCGAGGAATGTGTTCCATTAGTCTGGAATGTAACCAAGCACCAGGCAAACAAGGGAGAATTCACAGATTGGGCCGAGTGTGAGGTTGATTCCTGGTTTGACCTTATTCCAAGCCTCCCATTACCCATTGTGGCTGAACGGTGGTGCCTGAGAGAAACCAGGAAGAAATGTCTTATGAGGAACGGCTTAGGGAACTGGGAATGTTTAGCCTTTCAAAAAGAAGGCTGAGGGGGGATATGATAGCTATGTTTAAATATTTTGAAAGGATATCCTATTGAAAACAGGTTTGTTTTCCATGGCTTCAGGGACTAGGACTTGGGGCAATGGTTTCAAACTACAGGAAAAGAGATTCCATTTGAACATTAGGAAGAACTTCATGACAGGTTAGAGCTGTCCGGCAGTGGAATAATATGCTGCCACAAAGGAGGGTGGTGGAGTTCTCCTTCTGTGGAGGTTTTTAAGCAGAGGCTGGATGGCCATCTGTCGGAAATATTGTGATGGGGGTTCCTGCATGGCAGGGGGTTGGACTAGATGGCCCTTGAGGTCTCTTTCAACTCGATCATTCTATGAAACCTGGGAACTGTCTGCTTAGTCGCACATTCTGAGGTACCTACACACAAGTCTCACGCTGCCTTGCCTGCTGCATTTCCCTGCGGAACAGGGGAGGGTAGAAAAGAGAAATTCTGAAGTAGAACCTTGAAACACTGTACACAAGTGGCCATGTGTGCACTCACACCCCGAGAGATGTGGATTAAATTAAGAACTAGAAAAGGAGTAGGTCTCTGCTGCATCCGAAGCAGGCCAGCTGCCCTGAGCCTTCGTCCCCTTCTGGAAAACAGGCGAAGGGACCGAGTTGAGAGCAGCAAGGGAGAGCAAGAACTAGGAAGGAAGAGACAAAGAGATGTGTCTCCTTTTCGTCCTTGCTTGTTGTGGGTGGCTGCGCTCCTCCTCCTGACCTCTCTTGTCTTGGTGTGTTTCCCCCCCCCCCCAGCCTCTTTGGAGATGAACGAAAGTTCTCGCTGGACGGAGGAAGAGATGGAAACGGCGAAAAAAGGTGAGGCTGGCGATCTGTTTTTCTCAGTTCAATAATGTGTTCCGTTCGGAGTCGGGCTCGTGGGGAGTCTGGCGCGTTCGGCGCTTCCCGAGGTCCCTTTTTGTCAGCGTGTCTTAACCCTGCTTGTGATGATGGGCACACTTAGCCAGCATGGCAGCCGAGTGTGCATGCACAGCTGGGCAATGTCTCGGTCTTGTACTCGCTTGGGTGGACACCTTATCTCCCTGTCCTGGTTGTGTCTCAATAATGGGGATTGGTATTGACATTGATATACTGAATTTGCCAATACCTTCCAGGGTATTGGCCGGTGATTGGAAAGACATGGATAATGACCGACAAAAGGAACTAAGTGGTTGTCTGAAGCCCTTCCATCCGAAGGCATTGAATCGCTTATAGCCTAGATCAGGGGTCCTCAAAGTTTTTAAACAGCGGGCCAGTCCACCACCACCCAGACACCACTGGGGGCCGGACCACAGTCCCCCCCCCAAAAAAAGGTCTGACATGGAAAAGAAGGGGGAGGGAGGAGCAGGGGCGGGACCTCGGGGCCATGAAGGGAGTGGGAGACCATGCCGCAGCCCCGACCATCTGGGCGGCAAATGGGGGGGGGCGTAGGGCACCTTGCCGTGGACCTCCTCCTTTGAACTGCCCCACTAGCCAGCATGCCGATCATCTGGGCAGTGGGTGGAGAGAGTGGGGGAAGTGACGTAGCCCACCGCTTTGAACTGCCTCAGCAATAGAAGCAGCTGCGGAGGCTGGCTTCCTCGCGAAGCAGGAGGTAGGTGTGTGGGGGTCTGCAATTGGTTCCGGGGGCCGGATTCAGGACCCTGGGGGGCGCATCCAGCTCCCGGGCCTTAGGTTGAGGACCCCTGGCCTAGATAGAAAGACATCTCTTATGTGCTGTCAAGTCTCCTCCAGTGTATGGTGACCCTGTGAATGAGCGCTCTCCAAAAATGTCCCCTCCTCAGCTCTTGTAGATTCAGGCTTGTGGCTTCTTTTAGGGAGTTAATCTGTCTTGCATGTTGTCTTCCTCTTTTCCTGCTATGCTCTACTCTATGCTCAACAATTTGGTGTATTGCTCCTGTCAAGGAATAGGAGTCCTGAGGTGTGTTGCTCTTTACTGCCACCACCGCTGAATGGCCATAGAATGGTATTGCAGCTACCCACGCTATTGCAGGCGTGAGGTGGTACCAGATCATTAGAAATACCAAAAGCAAAGTGTTCTGCTTATATACTGCCCCATACCACTTTAAGTAGTCTCTGGGCGGTTTACAATTTTAATTACAGTGTGCAGGCTACACATTGCCCCCCCCCAGCAAGCTGGGTACTCATTTTACCGACCTCGGAAGGATGGAAGGCTGAGTGAACCTTGAGCCTGCTACCTGGGATTGAACCCCAGGTCGTGAGCACAGTTTCACCTGCAGTACAGGCATTTAACCACTGCACCAGCAGTGCTATGGCTCCCCCCCCCAGTTTTGGAATGATTGAGAAGGGGTAAATTTAATTAAGGGACATTGGGTCGTCACATGCAGGTTGAACGGCACAATTTGGGGCGGGTGAGAACACAGAGGTTTGCAGACCTTGGAAACAGACCCTGTTTGGATTACACAGCTTAAAATCCCCTAACGGGCCTGGTTCGCTGGGCCATCCTGTGTGTTGTAATCCAAAAAAGGAAAGCTTCCAGTTGCTACAACTCCACCAGCCCTTGCTCCCCCCTCTCCAAACACGCACAAAGATCCTTGTACTTACGTGGCTTTTCGGTGAGCAAAACCCCACCAAATCCTTCCTCATCTGTTTCGAATGATTTCTTCTTCTGAATCTCCATCTCAGCTCTCCCCAAAGGCTCAGGGTGGGAAACAAAATAAAAACAAAATAAAAACATATAATGCAGAACAAATGTCCAGTTTAAAAAAAAGATTTTAAAAAATAAAAACATACCAGTTTAAAAACCCCCCCCAAACCCCCAGCGGTGTAACCCTGACTTTTTTTTAAAAAAGTCAACCCAAATGGACTTTGAGAACATTTTTGTTTTTTGTTTTTAAAAAAAACCAACTTAAACCATTAAGTGTTCTGTCTGTTCAGGCCCATCTTTTTCATCCCTGATGGGAAAAAAAACAAAGCCTGCTTTTAGGTTTTGTTATTATTTTATTTTACTGTGTGTGTTTCTTTTGTGTGTGTGTGTGTCCATGTGTCCACACCCCTCCTCCTCCCTCCTTGGTCTTTTGTTTCCTTTTATTGGACCTTTTGCTCCGAGACCAAAGAGGAGAGAAAGAGAATACAGCCGAGTTGCAGCCGTGTTTTAGCGATCCCTTCTGGTTCCATTTTGTCTTGGTTGACCGGCAGTGGCGAGCAGGTTTCAGACCCGGGTTGTTTTCCAGCCCTATCAGGCATCCAAAGGCATCCGGAGTGGCCTTGCTTGCCAGATGGGCGTTATAAAAATTCAATTAATTAATTAAATATCAGGAAGCAGAGCCCCCCCCAAAAAATAAATAAATAAATAAATAGGTTTTTAAAGCACAGGTGCTCAACCTACATCCCTCCCTTGGACCAGCACGATGAGGAAGGCGTTATTGGACCCCAAAATCCAAGAGTATGGTTTGGGGAGGGGGCAACTCACAAGGCAGAAGGTGGTATGTTTTGGTCTCACCTTGACCTAGTAGAGCTCAACAGCGCCACCCTGGTCATGGTTGAGAAAGGTACTGCAGCTGGTCAGGTCAGATGATCTGAGGAGCCAATAGGTTCCCGGCTGGCCTTATATAAACAGCCGCGCTCCAGGTTCCGGTTCCGGTGGGAGATATGGCAGGGACAGACCTGCGCTCCTTGTCTCTTAAGCGACATGGGTAGACCTCACACACACACGCCTGCCTGTTTTGAATTGCCCGACCCGCGTTCTGCCCCGCTTCTCTTATTTCTGGAGCTTGGCCCATGCTCACCTCGGGCTCTTTGGAGGCAACAGCTAGCATGCCTGAGACTCCCAAGGGCCAAACCTGTGAAAGGCAGATCCCGGAGACTGCAAGTGATCAGCTCGGAGCAGAAAAACATGGAGTCTTGCATTGGTGCTACCCTTCCCAGTTTATGTCTCTCTCTGCTCTTGGGCACCAGGGATTGGGGGGGGGGGAATAGCACACCGGGCCAGCTCGGGCTGGCCACATTGCAATGCACCACACAACGATGCTTGTGTTGCCTCTACCAGGACGAACGGGCTACAGGTCAGCCAACGAGCGGCCGGAGCCGGTTGCATGCCTGGTTTCTGTATCGGGAAGGAATAGTTCAGTCCCCCCACCTCACTCCACCCCATTGACTGTCTCAGGTTGGCATGCTCTCCTTCAAACCTCCCACCCCCCCCCACCCGCACCCCGCTGTGCCATGTTTTTCACACTCTCTTGATTGGAAAGCTGTTTCCACCGCGCATCGTGAGTAATGCGTTGGAGGTGTGTGGGGGCAGGCGGCGAGCATAACGCTTAGTGCCTCTCCTGCTGGGTTGCACTTCCTCCTCCTGCACACTTGCCCCTCTGTCATGACAAGCTTTCTGAAGCTGGGTTAGTTTCCCCCCCCTCCCTCCTTGTTGTTGTTGTTAAGTTCCCTGACGAGGCTGTGTTTTGGAAAAGGGTTCGAATGTGGAATGATAAAAACCTGGAAAGAAGAAGTAGTTAGCGACGACTGGGATTTTATTTATTTATTTCCCCCATCCTACGGTTTTAATTTTGCCGCAGTGCCGTTAACGGTGGCGGGCCACGCGAAAAAGAAAGACAACAACAACACATAAATAAAATGGAGAGAGGCTGAGAAAAGATGCTCGTGCTTCTAGCTCTAATTCTCACCAACGAAAATCTGGATTGGAACTGGATTAGTTCCTACTGTCGGTGGGCATTTCTAGGACTAAATTCCCCTCTGTGCTCACCCATCCCAAAATAAAAACCCATCCACCTAGAGAACAAATGGGTTTTTTTTTCCTGCTCTGTGAGTAGACCTCATCTAAGATTCACATTCCTTCCAGCATTGTTTTAATCCTCTATTTGCGGTGTATGCTTTGAGGCTGTCACACATGGCATGTTATATTCCTGCATTATGCCCTACCTTATTCACTTATTCGTTCAGACCAGGCATCCTATTTAATAATAATAATAATAATAATAATAATAATAATAATAATAATAATAATAATAATAATAATAATAATAATAATAATAATAATAATGAGAAGAAGAAGAGAAGAAGAAGAGGAAGAAGAAGAAATTGGAGTTGACAAAGTCACCATCAGTCAGCTGCAGAAAGCCGCCTTACTGGGATCTGCTCTCATAATTCGCCGATACATCACTGAGTCCTAAACGCTTGGGAAGCGTTCGACTAGTGATTGGTAATACAAAATCCAGCGTAGTTAGCTGTGTGATTAATAATAATAATAATAATAATAATAATAATAATAATAATAATAATAATAATAATAATAATAATAATAATAATCATTGATGTTGCTATACCAGGAGATGGTAGAGTCACTGAAAAACAACTTGTACCCGATATCAGGATCTCAAAATTGAACTTCAGAGACTCTGGCATAAACCAGTACAGGTGGTCCCAGTGGTAATTGGCACACTGGGTGCGGTGCCCAAAGAGCTAAGCAAGTATTTAGAAGAAATTGGAGTGGACAAAGTCACCATCAGTCAGATGCAGAAAGCCGCCTTACTGGGATCTGCTCGCATAATTCGCCGATACATCACTGAGTCCTAAACGCTTGGGAAGCGTTCGACTAGTGATTGGTAATACAAAATCCAGCGTAGTTAGCTGTGTGGTTAATAATAATAATAATAATAATAATAATAATAATAATAATAATAATAATAATAATAATAATAATAATAATAATAATAATTGTAGCAGAGCTGGAAAGGATCTTGAGGATGGGCATTGCAATGCACCGTAGAACAAATCTACCCTTGACGAGTCCATCCTTCTTTGTCAAGGAGACCCAGTGGGGAATTGAACTTCAAACAACCTCTCGCTCTGCAGCTTAACCACTGAGCTAGTTGTATAGCATGCAGAATTCACCATCCTGAGGATGTTCTCATACTCCAGCAGGAACTACGTATTTGGCTCTAGGGTTCTGCATCCCAAAGCCGCATGCCCCATGAAAAGGTCTCAAGCAAAGCTGAATAAAAATCCAAGGCCATATATGGAATCTAAGCCCTAGTGGGCGCTGACATACTAGCTTTCTAGGTGCAGGCATCTAGTACAGAACAAAGGTTTAAAAAATATGCTTACCGTTGCTTTCACTCTGAAGTAGGAGTGGGTAAAGGATGTTACTGGCTTTATTTGTCACTGTGTGTGTGTGTGTGTGTGTGTGTGTGTGTGTGTGTGTGTGTGTGTGTGTGTGCGTGTGTGTGTAGAGAGCAGGTTTTATGGTGCAGCTCAGAATGGCAGGACTGATGCTTGCTTTGGAGGTATAAAAATCAAATCAATCAATCAATCAATCAATCAATCAAACACATACATACATACATACATACATACATACATACATACATACATACATACATACATACATACATACATACATACATACAGGGTTAATAATGCCTGAAATGGAAATTGCCAAAGCCCACCTAAAAGTTCGAGAGGGTCCTTTTTTTGCCTTGGTTTTTTTCCCCCACTTAAAAAATAGCACTTCAGGCTAGCTAACAAACATCGATAAAAAACAAATGAATAAGTCCATTAAAATAACCACAGCAAGGCAGATTAAAAAGTAATTTAGAAGGCAGTTCGAAAAATAAAAGTGTTCTTCCTGCTCCCCTTAAGAATAGGCGGTGGCGGGGGGGGGGGGCAAGGGATGGGCGCACAAGCGATGGGGGTGGGAGCTGCTCAGAACAACCTCCAAAGAGAAAAGGCTTATGAAGCTGCTGTGCTCCCAAGTCATGGAGGGAGTGGGATGCCCCCCCCCCCGGAAATCTTATTCCCTCTTAAGCATGGCCATCCCGCCTCCTTTGAGATTCAGATCATTCCCAAATGGCTTTGCAACACCCACTGTCGCCCCAAACCTATTGGCGCACACCGGATCCCCCCCCCCCCCACCTGGCTTTGTTCTCTGTAATATGCATTTGGGAGGGACACCCATCAAGAAGCCTTGGCACCTGATAGATTGTGCCTTATTTGCTGTCTGTCTGTCTGTCTGTCTCTCTGTTTGTGTTTGTGTTTGTGTGTGTGTGTTATTTGCTGTCAGTCCTAACCAGGATACCTTTTCTCTGAAGAATACAGAATCAACTGATTCCAAAGTAGGCTTGTGTGTTGTGCCATTACAGTCGTGACCGACGCTTCGTGACTCCATGTCCATGGAGTTTTCTTGGCAGGAGTACTGGAGCGGCTTGCCAGTTCCTACTCCAGGCGCCTCCAGCACCTGGTATTCCCTGGGGGTCTCCCATCCAAGTACTAACCAAGGCCGACCCCTGCTTAGCTTCCGAAATCAGGCGAGATTGGATATGCTTAGGGCATCGAGGCACCAACGTAGGCTTAGGGATACCTTTATTGGTCACTACTAAATCAAAAAAATAAATAAGCTGAAAGTACTCTGCCAAACTCTGTTGGAGCAGGAGTGTTATTCTTTTGCAGTGTAAAAGTGGGTTGTTTTAATACAGATTGCACACACACACACACACACAAACGTATCTTCTAAACGTATCTCCCTTGGCTTGTCCCTACATATTGTTTATAGCCCTGGGTTATAATATTTCAACGCCCCCCCCTCTGCCTTCCTGCCCTTGGGTTAAGAGTTTGTTCTTTTTGGATTGGATTCTGGCTTGCTGGCAATTGAAGGGACCCCCTCGAGGCGTTTTTTGTTGTTGTTGTGGCGGATGCTTTGTTATTTCTTCTTTTTTTTTTTGCAGTTTTATTGGTTTAATAACTGTTAAAAGCTACGCCTTTTATTGTTTGCTGCTTTGCGACTCTTTTAGAGAGCAAGGATAGTCCAAATGTGTTAAATGCATATGTAATACTTGGTTTTGAATTTTTTTCAAAATAATATTTTAGATTTTATATCGCAATTGGAACACAACGTGGCAGTTTATGAAGAGGTCAGACATTGTATTCACTTAAGCTTATTCATAAGTAAATGAACTAGTATAGTATGTTACAAATGTGACCATGGATGGGATAAATAAATAAATAAATAAATAGGGAGCAAATAAGCAAATTATGGCAGAGAAGAGGTTAAAACCAGGCAAAGAATATCATTTCTTCAATTGAATCCATGACACGTGAGTGAAATTTGGAATTAATTCCCCCCCCCAAGTGTGGATTATCCCCTCCCCAAAATGAGGATTATCACTGGATCTCCTGCACTGAACTTGCAACCTGATAGTTATTTGTTGATGTGTATTGTTGTCATGTTCCATCATGTTGCCTCTGACATCGGGAGCTTTAAAAGTCCCCTTGGATTGGGACAAGGCACGCGTTTGGCCTGTCATCCCTTCTGATGAGATGACAATTGTAAATAAAGTATAATTTAACTACCACCCCAGGCTATCAGCTAAAGAAAGCAGATTTCTAAAAGGCGATAAAAGAGATCAAATCCCCACCAGCCTGAAATGCTGACCAAAAAAACCCGCTTTGACCTAAAATCTCAAACTTAATCCCAGCCGTCCACGAATAATCTGTTCACATGTATGAACTACCCTGTTACCCCGAAAATAAGACAGCCCCTGAAAATAAGACCTACTTAATGTTTTGCCCCACACTGAAATATAAGGCATCCCCTAAAAATAAGGCCTCCCTATAATAAGATAACAATAAATGCGTACTGTATTTTTCTTCATGGAAAAATAAGACATTCCCTGAAAATAAGACCTAGCGCATTTTTGGGAGCAAAAATTAATATAAGACACTGTCTTATTTTCAGGGAAACACGGTAATTACAGGGATCAGGGGGTCCCAGACACTCTGCATGCGTTGGCCCCAGTGCACCCTCACAACAGTCCTGCTGGGTAGATCGGTCTCATATCTAATCTCTAGATTTATTTCAGCGGGGCGCTCACTTCCCTTTGACCTCTCAAGGGCACCGGGTGCCTTTGTGACCAAATGGGAGTTTGGAATTCCATGCTACGAGCGCTCGATCTTTAACCACAGCCTTGTGCCCCATTTCTAAGGGCCTTTTTACACGACCCCTAAGATCCGCTGGCCACTTAAATTCGGACCAGAGATCTTAGGGGTTCGTCGCTCTTCCTGCGTTCCCACCCCCTCCGCACTCCTGGCTGCTGGCTGCGTGAGGGGACGGAGAAAAAGAGAAAGAAAAGCATGCCACTCACCTCCGTTCTGCCTCTCAACTATTGTTACACCGGATCAAATATTTTTCACCTCCAAAGAGCAGGTACTTGAAAGGTGCGCTGGGACGCGCTAAAGTGGGCGTGGTTGCACTTAATTTCCTGTTAACTCCGGAGCTGGTGGGAAAACATTTTTAAGCTCCAGAGCTGGGAGCCATTTGCCCCGGAGTTTAGGGGTCGTGTATAAACGCCCTAAGCCACATGTAGGAAATGAGTCGCGCGCAGGGCCAGTGTTGGTGCTGTTGTGTCGCAAAGATCCAGCCCTTGTGCCTTTTTACCCATCCTCGTTGAACTTTGCCAGTCACTGGCATCCCTCCAAATGCACCGTATGGCCTGTCCTCTTTCTGCCTCCTTGCCCCTTGTTTTGTTTGCTCCTTATTAAGAAGGCCGAGTGCCATTGTGTCGGGATTTTTCCGGCTCTCAATGACAGGGTTTTCTGGGGTTTTGAACTGATAAGGTTCCGATTCTCTGCCCGTCTTCGCCCATTTGTTTTACTCCGAATGATCAGCCGTAACAATCTGCACTTTTTGCTCCTTGTTACGTGGCCAAAGTACAATAGTCTAGCTTCCTGCTCTTGGAGGGTTTTAGAATTTCTTCTTTTGATTTTCTGCGTTGAGCTGGGAATGATTAGCCTTTCAAAAAGAAGGCTGAGGGGGGGATATGATAGCTATGTTTAAATATTTGAAAGGATGTCCTGTTGAAGAGGGAACAGGTTTGTTTTCCATGGCTTCAGAGACTAGGACTCGGGGAAATGGTTTCAAACGACAGGAAAAGAGATTCCATTTGAACATCAGGAAGAACTTCATGACGTTTAGAGCAGTTTGGCAGTGGAATATGTTGCCACAAAGGGTGGTGGAGTCTCCTTCTTTGGAGGTTTTTAAGCGGAGGCTGGATGGCCATCTGTCACAGGTAGGGGGTTGGACTGGATGGCCCTTGAGGTCTCCTCCAACTCTAGGATGCTATGATTCTCTGCTGCCCTCCCAGGTGATTTGGGAAATGCATCTCGCTTGGCAACAAAACCCAGAGGTTAACATGCTCTCGCAAGAGCTTGTATTGAAGCCTAGGATTTGTGTTACAGGAGCTCACTGTCAGGAACCGTTGAGTTGTTTCCCATTTATGGTGACCGTCGGGATGGGTGCGCCCCACCCTCTGCACACCTTCTCTGACTACCAACCTGGCTGAGTTCTAGCAATCTTGTGGTTTGCTTTATAGAGACTCAAACCATCTCACATCTGGCCCTCCAGCGTTCCCCAGACCCATTGGATCCTCGCAAATGTGGCCATCATTCATGATGTGCCCAAAGTACTAGAACAGTGATGGCGAACCTTTTAGAAGACCGAGTGCCCAAACTGCGATTCAGAACCCACTATTTTTTTCACAAAGTGCCAACACAGCCATTTAACCTGAATGCAGGTGGCTGTGAAGGGGCGATGCCGGGTGCCCGCAGAAAGGGCTCCGAGTGCCACCTTTGGCACCTGTGCCATAGGTTCGCCAACACTGTACTAGAACTTCCATACTCTGTCGAACCTAGGATGACATTGCTGTGCGATGAATTTCTCAAAACCTTTTGTTCACTGCGTGCTTCATTCTGCATCTTAGGGAAGCTACCCTGGGCTGCCCCCAAAACAGATGTGTTTTTTGGTTGGCTCTGGAGCCCACCTGTGGGGCGGAAAAGGGCAAAGAGAGAGAGAGAGAGAGACCCAGCCAGTCCCGCCCCACCACCTCCACCCATGGGGACTCCTCTGCCAAGACAAACCCCTTTGATTCACATCAGAGCAAAGGAAGCTATTAAGAAAACCTTTGTTTTCCTGGATCTCTTTCGCGGGCTGTTGACATTCAGATGAGAGAAAGAGAGAGGGAGAGAGGGAGGAAGGGAGGGGAAACGTTGCCAAGTTGGCCGCACCTCGCTTCGCCTTGGGCCCGCGCCACGCTGCTTATGAACACTCTGTCTAGAGGTCACATTCAGACGAAGCAAACTTCTGGGTCACCCTAGGGCAGCGGGCTCGGCTCGGCGGGGCGGGAGCGCGCGAGGGAGCGCGCCGGGGAGCAGCAGCAGCAGCAGCAGCAGCCGGCGATTACGCGCGCGCCTGCCTTGGAGAGACCGAGGGAGGGAGGTTGGCAGGGAGGACGCCTCCTCTTCCTTCCTTCCTTCCTTCCTTCCTTCCTTCCTTCCTTCTCCTCCTCCTCTTCAGCTGACAGGCCCCGCCAGGAGACGAAGGGGCTGCCCCAGGGACTGAGATCCCCCTCCTCCTGCTTCTCTCCCCCCCCCTCCTCCGCCAGCCACCCGGGCAGGATTTTTGGCCACGCCGTGCGCTCCGGCGCGCTCGTCTCTCCCCGAGGGTGATCGAGGCGGAGAAAAACGAGATCTGGGCCAAGGGAGGGGTGGGTTTTTTTTGGGGGGGGTGTCGTTCTTTTGCTGGGGTTTTTTTTTGGGGGGGCGGTGATCGTTCGTGGAGGGAGAAGAGGAGGAGGAGGAAGACGGCGAGGTGCTGGTGGGGAGGGGTTTGGGAATCGCCGGCGCGCAAAAACTTTCCGGCTCCTCTGGGGCGCGTTGCGAGGAGGCGCGGAGCGGAGGAGCAGGTGGGAGGCGAGCGAGGAGGCCGGCCGGCTGGCTGGCTGGCTGGCTGGCTGGCGAGCGGTGGGGCAGGCAGGAACTTCGCCCGGGCTCCCTGAAAGCCGCCAGCCCCGAAGAGAGCTCGGCCGGGAGCCGCCGGCATGGCGTGGGAGCCGCCGCCGCCGCGACGCTGCTCCTGCTCCTGCTCCTGCGCCATCGCCACCTCCGGGGAGGACGGAGCCCGGCGCCGGCGCTGACCCAGGAGCCGCCGGAAGGCTCTCCAAGGGCGGCCGCGATCCAGCGCCCTAAAGGACCCCCTTTCGCCCTTTCCACCACCACCACCAGCAGCCCAGCCCGTCCTGTGCGCTGATCTCCCCCGCCAGTCTTTTCTTCTTCTTCTTCTTCTTCTTCTTCTTCTTCTTCTTCTTCTTCTTCTTCTTCTTCTTCTTCTTCTTCTTCTTCTTCTTCTTCTTCTTCTTCTTCTTCTTCTTCTTCTTCTTCTTCTTCTTCTCCTCCTCCTCCTCTCCTCCTCCTCCTCCTCTCTCTCTCTCTCTCTCTCTCTCTCTCTGTGGCCCCTTCTGCCCCCTCCTTTGGCGAGGCTGCGCTCTTCCTCCTCTCACCGCCACCCCCTTTGGAGAGGCGCTTCCCCGTCTTGACGCATGCTGGCTGTCGACCTACCAGCCGGGCCAGTGAAACCAGAATGTAAGTGCCTTTCGGGGGAAAGCACCCAAGCGGGGGCTCCCGAGTCGAGCTGTGCGTGTGTGGATGTGCGAATACACGTGCATTGCTGGTGCCTTGGGGGGGGGGGAGGGAAACAGTTATCGCGCGATTGCTCCCTCTGTGCCCCCTGGGATCGGCTGTAGTTTCTCCAGCAGGGCCAGGACAGTTTGGGGAAAGGAGGGAGGTGTGTGTGTGTGTGTGTGTGTGTTTCCTGAGAAAGGTAGGTTGATGCCAGCATCCGGCTGGAGAGATGCCAGCACTTGTGTTTATATGGGAAGCCTTGTGCCAAAAGGTAGAGGGGGAGGCGGGAGAAGAGAGAAGGAAGGGCAGGAGAATGGGCATTGGGGTGGCGGCGGCGGCGGCGGCGGCGGTTGCTGCTGTTTTGGCCGGGCGTGAGAGGAGCAAGCGGAGGCTGGGTGTTTTCCTGGCAACCGTGCAGGTGGCCGTGGTAGCTGTGGAGCTCTCTCTCTCCCCTCCGGTTGTGTGCGTGTGTGGATAATTATAGTTTTGGGAAGCAGGTGTTGGTGTTTTGGTTTTCATGGCTGTAAAGATAAGAGCAGCTGTGCGTACCAGTTTGTTCCTGCAGGGAAGCCTGGTGTGTGTGTGTGTGTGTGTGTGTGTGTGTGTGTGTGTGTGTAAGCCTGAAAAGACCAGACCGCCCGGGCTGCTGCCCGAGAAGGGAAGATGGACACCCGCACGGCCAACAGACCCATCAGGCAAGGGGGGCTCAGTTGCCGGAGCACCGCTGGCCCCCACCAGGCCCCCCTCCGAAAGGGCTGTCACAAACTCTCAGTTAGGAAGAGTGCCCATTTGTCTGTGGTGTATACGAGCGCCCTGACATATGTGCCTCTGTAGGATCTAAGGTCAGTGAGATTTTTAAAAAAACTTTGAGAAAAATGAATTAAGATATGTGGATCTCTATACTTTTTTTTAAAAAAAAAATGCCATATGTCCTTTCAGGTTTGGTTGGATTTCCCCCTTTCTCCTTGTCTCAGGTGTGGTCTAGTCCTGGGAGTGTCCGGCAGAGAAAGATAGAAGATTAGGAGATCCACAATCTGACACTCGCACCCCATTGAGTCACAAACCTCCCTGGTGATGTTGGGTCATCCCCTCTCCTCTGAACCTGGCCTCCCTCACAGGGCTGTTGTGCGGATCCAGTTCGGAAAACTAGGGGCGAAACCAAGAGAGAAATGTGATTTTTTTCATTTTTATTTGCACAAGGGACCTTAATGGGCTGGAACAACATCCCTTCCCTGCTTGGATTAAACCAGTGATTTGGGTGTTTTGATAGGACGCCTTTGTCCAGGACACACACACACACACACACACACACACACACACACACACACACATCCTGCTGTCAAATCCTTAGGAAGACCGACAAGAGTATAACAGAGGTTAATGAATAATCCTTAGAGCCCCACCTCAATTCCTAAAAAGCTGGTCAGTGTGCCTTCCTTCCAACCCAAGTGTTGGCCGTCGTTTGGAGAACTGTTCCAACCCCTCTTCCGTGCCCCCTTTCTGGGGTGGGGGCAAAGCGTTTTGCAGAAGTTGTCAACTGGGAACCCCCCCCCCCCCCCGCTTTGCTGGTAAATTGAATATTTGCATTTGGTAATGGAATATTTGCATTTTAATCGAGGAGTGACCGAAGTGGTGGGGGGACTTGATTCATAGAAGAAAATAGTTGGGGGGAGTTGGCTGACCTCACTTTGAACTTATGGCTCTCTAGCGTGTTCGGAGACAAAAGCGGGACGTACCCAGAGGAATTGTCCCCACTTCCAGGGCTTAACGGGGTGTGTGTTTCTGGCCAAAGCTGGCTTGCCCCAAGTCCAGATTTTCTTAAAAAGACGCCCGGGGGTTTGGGTTGGTCACTTTTGGGGCCAGCGATTGCATGGGAATCCCATAATCAGCGCATTGCCGTGTGTTCTCATGGCAACCATAAAGATTAGCCTTTTAAAAAATGTGGGGACAGTTGCCCCTTTCTTGCGTTGGGAAAAAAGCGTGGCTGTAGCCCACGAAAGCTTTTCCCAAACAAAACCCCTGTTGGTTTTTCCTGCAGGACGCTAGCACCGCTCTCCCTCGAAACCCGGAGCAGAGAGAGGGAGCATCTAACAGTCCCAAAGAGATGACGGGCCTGGCAGAAGGTTAGAGTTGAGGCAAGCCAGAGAGGGGCGTTGGGTCTAAATCCCCTTTGTGCTCCGAGGACGATGGGAGATGGAGTCAGGAAAGTAACTGGTCCTCAAGCTTCTGCGTCTCTGGCCTCCTCCCTTGGGGGCATCTTACTTAGCCTGCTCAGGGATTGCGTTGAGGTCTTTAGAAGGGTGTTCGAGGGCCACAAAGGTGATCAAAGGTGATCATCTTAGGGCATTTGTACACGACCCCTAAACTCCGCTGCAAATGGCTGCCAGCTCCGGAGCTTAAAATTTTTCCCCCACCAGCTCCGGAGTTTACAGATAATTAAGTGCGACCACGCCCACCTAAGCGCGTCCCAGCGCACTTTTCAGGTACCTGCTCTCTGGAGGTGAAAATTCCTGATGCGGATATAACGTAGTGACTGCCAGGCTCTCCTTGCATCTGTTTGTTCTTTTGTTTTTGCCCCCCGCCCCTTTAAGAGATCTGAATGCAGTGCCGGGACGGCAGAACGGAGGTGAAGCGGCATTCTTTTCTTCCTTTTTTTCTCCCTCCCCTCACACAGCCAGCAGCCATGGGGTGCGGAGGGGGTGGGAACGCAGGAAAAGCGACAAACCCCTAAGATCTCTGGTCCGAATTTAAGTGGCCAGCGGATCTTAGGGGTCGTGTGAAAAGGCTCTTAGTCAACAAAGGTGATCAAGAGATGGGGGTTTTTCTGACCGGACTCTCCTCTGTTCCGCTGACCTGCCGTCTGGTGGTGGCATTCTAAGGCAGTGATGGTGAAACTTTTAGAGACCGAGTGCCCAAACTGCAATTCAAAACCCACTAATTTTTTTTGCAAAGTGCCAATACAGTAATTTAACCTGTATACAGGTGGCTATGAAGGGAGATGTCGAGTGCCCACAGAAAGGGCTCCGAGGGCCACCTTTGGCACCCGTGCCATAGGTTCGCCAACACTGTTCTAAGGTCTCTGGCAGTCTGTTAATCCCGGCCCTGTAACCGGCCGTGTATTTAACTGGTGGAGGCTAGCGGTGTCTTTGACAGGTGGTTTCCTGGGTTCCTCTACCCTTGTTGTTAGCGTCCTGACGTGGGATCGCTCTCTAAAAGGTCCTGTCCTCACCAGCCCGGCTCCAGCTCTTGCGCATTCAAGCCTGCGCCTTCCTTGAGGGAGTCCTCTACCTTTCCCCTACATTTTCTTTTTTAGTTTTGAAAGGATTCTCAGCTCAACCCGTCAGTTATTGTTATTATTATTATTATTATTATTATTATTATTATTGGGTCCCTAGCTGCATGTTAAATTGTGCGGCGGATCTTATCTTAGGCTTCCTGCTGCGTTCTATACCGGTTTTGCTGCTTCTCTTGCCTGTTGGTTTTATGATCTTATCTGGGAGCGCATTTCATTGTTGTGGGCATGTGTGTTTTTCAATTTCAGCATTTCATTGGTGCCCTACAAGGCTTTTGAGTGGTTTTCTTTGGAAAGTGACTGCTGCCTCTCACCCGGTGTTCTCCTGTCCTCGTCTCCTGGCCCTGGTGGGTTAGATCCAGACTTAAGTCATGCCCAAGTAGACCTGATGGCCTCAGTGGGAAGTTGAGCAGGCCAGGAGGACTAAGCAAATTCCCACTGATTCTGGTGGGACTCTTTTAAGTACAGTTGCCCCGTGCCCTTTCACGGTTCATATACTGCGGTCCCGGTATATTGCGGGTCCGCAGTATATGAAAAAAGGCCCCCTCTGGGGTGAGGAGGAAAGGCCTTCCCAGGCCCGTCAGAGGCCCCCAAAGTGCTTCCCCGTAAACCGGAAGTGACTTCCGGTAAACCAGAAATGACCTCCAGATCACTAGAGAGCACTTTTGGGGCCCGGGGGGGGGGACTGGAAAGCCCCTTGCAGGCCCATTTGGGGCAGCGCCAGGCCTGGGGTAAGGACAAGAGCCCCCAGAGAGCCCGCCCAGTCCTATTTTGGATTTTCAATTATTGCGGGTCGGGTCGGGTCCCTAACCCCTGCGATAGGTGTGGGTTTACTGTATTGTTGAGTGTGATTCAACCTGTTCTAAAGATCTGTATTTGTAAAGTGAGAAATTTCAGGTGGAGGCCCTTAACTTGCATAAGCAAGCTGGCAAAGAGTCTGGAAGATTCCAGGGGCTTTCCAAGAACTAGGGTTTCCTTTCAAAGCAGGATGCAGGGAATTGCCCCCATGTGTCGGTTCCCACTTGTATACTCGCAAAGGTTTCACCTTTACACGTCTGAAAGAGCTGGGAGGTCAACACGACTGATGATTCTGGTCAACTTTACAAGCCAGCGGCTCCACTTTCCTCCGGATTATGCTGAGCTGCTTCTCTGCTTTCTAGTGGGTTTGGATCCGGGCAGTTTTTTCCCACCCAAGGCAAGGAGAGCATCTGCAAATATCAGGTCTCTGCAAAAGTAGAACGAAACTCTGGTCTGTCTACCCACCCACCCAACACCCAACCTAGACTGGTTGGCTTTGGGTTCTGCTTCTGCTTATATACCGCCCCATACCACGTCAGGTAGTCTCTGAGTGGTTTACAGTTTTTAATTACAGTATGCAGGGTACACATTGCCCCCCCCCAGCAAGCTGGGTACTCATTTTACGGACCTCGGAAGGATGGAAGGTTGAGTCAACCTTGAGCCTGCTGCCTGGGATTGAACCCTAGGTCGTGAGCACAGTTTTATCTGCAGGACAGGCATTTAACCACTGCGCCACGAGGCTCCTGACCCTCTTGCCCCTCTCTTTCTGGGTATTTTTGCAGGTCTCCTTGAACATGGACGCAACTGGTCAGCCATTGCCAGGATGGTGGGATCGAAGAGTGTCTCCCAGTGCAAAAATTTCTACTTCAACTACAAGAAGAGACAGAACCTGGACGAGATCCTACAGCAGCACAAACTGAAAATGGTAAGCCCCGCAGCAGCAAGCAGCCTTGTGCCTGCAGGCGCATCTCCCGATATATACGTGTTTCTTCCGAAATGATGTTGTGGGTGTATCGTTTTTTTAGAAATGGAATGAGAGAGTGAGGCCCTGCTGTAGCAGAATCTGTTGGCCATTTTCGGAGAGTGGTGGAGGTTTTCCAAGACTCATGTAGACACAACAGTTGATCCCGTGGAACCGGTTGTAAAGAACTTCTGTCCGCTTAGGAGCGTTCATACGTGTATTTGTGTCGGGGCGATGGAGGAAAGGAAAGACGAGACATAATGCTGTTTATTATTTCTGCTGATACCTCCATTACAAGAAGAGCGGTTCAGGGCTCAGGTGGTAGCGAAAGGAGTTAGCGATTATGGCCAGTGTTCCAGGCCACGCTGGCATGGAGATCTTGCGGTTGTGTGGATCTTTGCGTAGTATCTGTTTGACCCGCTTCCTCTGTTGGCCGACCTTGTGGCTTTTTCTGCCGACGTTGTCTGCATCCCTCTCTTGTTGTTGCAGTCGCCTACCTTGGAAGCGTAAAAAAACGAGCGAGCGCGACTGCGACTGTTAGTGGCACAGTCGGGAACCCGCACCCCATTTCTTTGAGCCAATTTGCTGCTTAAAGACTCCGGAGCGGAGATAGTGGGGGGGGGGCGCAGCAGTGGCCTTCTTCCTCCGGTTGCCTGTGCCAGGGGTTCGCAAGACCTCAGCTGGGCTGTGAAGGGCGTGCACCTTGTAGAAATAATTCATCCACACAGTCTCCAAATCTCCTATCTTACGGGAACCCATGAAAGGGCCTTCTTGGCTGCTGCGCCCAGCCTCTGGAACTCCCTCCCACTAGAGGCCAGGACTGCCAATTCAGAAATGGCAGTCTCTACCGCACTGGGGACAGATGTATTCTATTTCTTGCCCGGTCCTCGAGTTTCGTTCTTTCCGTGCCTGCCTCTTTTCCTCTGCCTGTTGGACAAAAATAAAATATACATCAATCAACAACAAAAAAACTAAAATGAAGCTAAAATAATACAGTACAAATCAGTATTCCAAGTACAAAATACCAATACTAAAAAAAAAAAGTAAAATAGACCTAGCACCACCCACCAAAACAGATCAGATCCGGCAAGAGGAACTGACGCCAGCGGTTAAAAAAAAATCACCATCACAATCACAATGTGCTCAGAGGTCCCCAAAGCATTCCCTGAAGAGCCAGGTCTTTAAGGCTCTCTCTGCAGCACAAATTTAGCCTTTTTGGGGAGGGAAACTCCTCTTCCAGGGGAACTTGGGACTGTGCTGCCCTAGTGATGCAGAAACCTTCCCTTTGGATTGTGTCGGTGCCACAATGGTGGGCGTAAGCAGGAGCCCAGGGTGGCTCATAGTTTGCAAAAGGCTCCGCAACCACTTTGGAGAACGCCGCAGGCTCGCTCTGGCGCTGCCAAGTGCTGCAATTATTACGATTCCATTTGAAAAATCATCGTGGGGGTTCCCGGGCTCGGTTGCTAATAGAATTCTCCCGCCTCGCCCAAGGGGCCAGTTTCTGAAAACACCACAGGAATCCTCTCCAGCTTGCTTCTTAACGCGCCAGCAAAAAGCCCATTAGTCCCGGCAGGAATTTGATTTTTCTCCTGGACTCTTTGGGTTGGGACAGGGGGGAGGGAGAGGGAGAATCGGTGCAGGAGGGAGTGCCTATTTAAGTTGTCAGACATGCCATCAAGAATGTTCCCAGGGCTGTTTTGCGGACTGGGAACGAGGGTGCCGTCTAGAAACAGAAGATCAAACATCCTTTGTGAGGAACTGAGCAAAATTCAAAGGAAAGTTTGAGGCGTGTTGGTTGTTTGTTTCGGACGCCTCTGTCAGAGGCACTCTTTGCCTTGCACTGTTCAGTCCCATTTTCCCCCCCCCCTCCAATTCTGGTTCCCTGCTTGGCTTTCTCTCCTGGATCAGGCCAGAGATCCTCGTTGGCCTGTCAGAAGCCCACCAGCAGGGCCAGAGAGAAACAACTGTCTTCACACTGACGTTTTCCAGTGTCACTCCCTATATGTCCATCTTCCATAAGTTTGGCTCATGCCCAACCACTGAGGGGATGGTGTTGATCTCACCTGATTCAAACGTCACAATTTGAATCATAGAATCATAGAGTTAGAACAGACCTCAAGGGCCATCTAGTCCAACCCCCTGCCATGCAGGAACCCCCATCACAATATTTCCGACAGATGGCCATCCAGCCTCTGCATAAAAACCTCCAAAGAAGGAGACTCCACCACCCTCCATGGCAGCATATTCCACTGCTGGACAGCTCTAACCATCATGAAGTTCTTCCTCATGATCAAATGGAATCTCTTTTCCTGTAGTTTGAAACCATTGCCCCGAGTCCTAGTCTCTGAAGCCATGGGAAACAAACCTGTTCCCTCTTCAATAGGACATCCTTTCAAATATTTAAACATAGCTATCATATCCCACCTCAGACTTCTTTTTGAAAAGCTAAACATTCCCAGTTCCCTAAGCCGTTCCTCATCAGACATTTCCTCCAGGCCCTCAACCATCCTGGTCGCCCTCCTCTGCACCCGCTCGAGGTTGTCAACATCCTTTTTAGATTGAGGCGCACAGAACTGGGCACAGGACTCCAGGTGGGGTCTGACCAGAGCACAATAGAGTGGTACTGTCACTTCCCTTGATCAAGACACGATGGTTCTGTTGATGGAACCAAGGATCGCATTGGCTCTCTCTGTGTCTGACTCCGTCCTCCCAGGGACCACGCTATCCACCATTGCACAGCTGGTGCGGCACCTTGCTTTTTTTTATATAGATTTATTTTGCCTTCCGTCAGAATCCTGAGTAATATAGCCAACGGAAGTCCAAAATCCTTCTACAGGCTTCTGTCTTCTGAGACACTCGAACTGGCCGTCCAGCCGGCCAGCACAAAGGTGTTTTTGTCACCCTTACACATTATTTATTTATTTATTTATTTATTTATTTATTTATTTATTTATTTATTTATTTATTTATTTATTAAATTTATATACCGCTCCATCTCGCTACATGGCTACTCTGGGCCAGATGAATTGTGGAGTGGGTGGGTTTTTTTTTGCCTTTCTCTTTTTCCATTTTACTTAAGGAAATCTTGGAGTAAAGCATCGTTTCGTGCTGCGATGTCCGTCTGGGGCACGCCACAAGGGAAGGACACTTTTCCTCTGTTGCTTGCGTTTCAGAAATTTTTACTTAACGTGCACACTCCCCCCTCTCTCTGCAGCGCAAATTAATTTCCCCTTCATCCGCTTCTCGGATGTCGCATCTAGACTCCTCCGTGCTAATTGTTCGGCGTCTCCATCTCTGTGGCTTTATGTCATTAGCGTGGATTGATCGTGTTCTTTAGGCAGACAACTTGAAGCGCGGGTGGTTTGGGGACGTGTTTGCATACGAACAATAGACGCTCAGCTGTTTCTTCGTGTTGTTCTCCTTTCCTTTTGTTTTTTAAATTATAATTTGCTATTGTCTGCCGGCAACAACAGATGCCATAAAGCTGAATGCAGAGGGAAAGAGACAAAAGCTTTGGTTAATCGCGCGCATACGGTTTTTGGTAAACATTTGCTACTTTGCCTGCGCATGTGCCCCCCCCCCCCCGCCAGCCAGAGTGGCCGCACTGGTGAACAGGATGAGGTGAGGGACCTTAGAATCCCAGAGCATCTTTCTGCTCATTCAGTTGAAGTCAGAGGCAGGGCAGCAACTCATTTTGAATTAGACAGGATGAAGAGAGAAGGCTGCACACTTCTCCAAGTCCTACTTTTGGTTCCAGCTTGAGGTCGAAAAGTGCATCATTTGGCTCTGCATCATGCATCTTCCCTGAGCAGTGCCTGTCCCTGCTGGGCACTGGTGGCAGCAATGCTTTGAATCCTCTGGAGCAGTGGTTCTCAACCTGTGGGTCCCCAGATGTTCCTGGACTGCAACTCCCAGAAGCTTCCACCACTCGCTGTGCTGGAAGGGATTTCTGGGAGTTGCCGTCCAGGAACATCCGGGGACCCACTGGTTGAGAACCACTGCTCTGGAGGAAGCTCCAGGCTAAATCTGCCTTCCTGGTCCAGCCTCGTGGCCCGTGGTCCTTCACCACCTGTGGTCTACCACTCCCGCTCCTCCTGCTGGATGTGGCACCCCACAGTGTCCTCGGGGTTGGCTTAGAATTGCGCTCCCTGCCCAAGATGTCAACACCTTATTGACATTCAGCGTATAAGTCGCTTTCCTGTTGTCAGCACATGAAAAGTGTCAGACAGGCCCTTTGTACACGACCCCTAAACTCCGCCGCAAATGGCTCCCAGCTCCGGAGCTTAAAATTGTTTCCCCACCAGCTCCGGAGTTTACAGATAATTAAGTGCGACCACGCCCACCTAAGCGGGTCCCAGCGCACTTTTCAGGTACCTGCTCTCTGGAGGTGAAAATTCCTGATGTGGATATAACGTAGTGACTGCCCGGCTCTCCTTGCTTCTGTTTGTTCTTTTTTTGCCCCCCCGCCCCTTTAAGAGATCTGAATGCAGTGCGGGGACGGCAGAACGGAGGTGAGCGGCATTCTTTTCTTCCTTTTTTTCTCCCTCCCCTCACGCAGCCAGCAGCCAGGAGTGCGGAGGGGGTGGGAACGCAGGAACAGCGACAGACCCCTAAGGTCTCTGGTCCGAATTTAAGTGGCCAGCGGATCTTAGGGGTCGTGTGAAAAGGCTCACAGAGGAATGCCTTTTAAACAACCTCTCGGACGGAGGGTTGGTTTTTAGAAGGCTCGAAAGCACAGGTTCATTCCAGCAGGACTGAGATTGGTTTGTTCTTGCCAAGGCAGCAAAAAGGGTCCTTGGATGCTGCCAACTGAGATCAAAAGCTTGAAGGAAGGCAGAAAGTAACTTTTGGAGGGACTTAACAGTGCCATAATCTCCAAAATAGCACAGCCACTGGTATCTGGGATACTCTAGTAATTGCAACTAGACATGGGCGTTTCATTTTGGACTGGGTCCGGTTCCGAAATGAAACACAGCAGCACAGCTGTCGTTTGGAACCACGACGCACCCTCCAGAACAAACTAAACCACTGATTTGCCTTCCTTTGGGTCGCACGGGGTACAATTCCAACCAGGAAGCAGCTTCTGCTGCAACATCTTTCCTTCTCTCTGGAACTGGCCATTCAGACAGGGAGGCGGGATGATGCATGTCCTTGCACAGCTCCTGATTGTCCAGCGCCAGGGAGAAGGAAAGATGATCCATCGGAGGCTGCTTCCTCACTAGAGTTTCGCCCTGCGCGGCCCAAAGGAAGTTATGTCAGTGGTTGATTTCATTCTGGAGGTTGGCTCCTGGTCCCAATTGGCAGCTGTAATGCCACGTTTCGTTTCGGAACTGGGCCCCTTCCAAAACGCAATGCCCATATCTAATTGCAACTCTTCCCGCTTCAGGCTGCATATGGAGAACGCACAAAAAATTGTAAAGACAGCTCCCGGCTGAGCTGAGCTCCCTGGAGGCGAGATGTTCGTCTAATTATGGTCTCTCCCGCCCTTGGTCTCCTTCCCCGCCCTTGGTCTCCTTTCAGGATTTATTTATTTATTTATTTATTTATTTATTTATTTATTTATTTTAATACTTATATTACCGCCCGTCTTCCGAAGGAACTCCGGGCGGTTGACAACAAAACAAGAACAATAATAACAAACTAAACAATGAAAGGGGGGGGAAGCAATAACAATAATAAAAACGAAAGAAAAAAATCATAATATAAACATCGTAATAAATGCAGGGCAGAAGCTGTTGGTGGGCCCGAGACGTGGCCTGGCTTTGCTCGAACCTTACAAGGGCCGTCTGCCCTTTTCTTTCCCGGCGGCTGTCTTGCGACAGAGGGGTTGTGTGTCTCCTGTTCTCAGGGAAAGAACCTTTGATCAGGAGCCAGCCGAAGCATCTGGCCTCCCGGCCCTACCTCAGAGAAGCTTCCTGTTTCTCTTTTCCCCCCACCAGCATGGACAGCTTGTGTGTTTCCACCGTTCACTTGCAGCCCCCCACCCCATCCCTCGCGCCACCTCCCAGCAGACACATGCTCTGAGCATTTAGAGCTTTTTAAGGGCCGGTGCCTTTTGTTAAAGAAAATAAACTTCACCTGGAGAATCAAGGGAGCCTCTCCCACATAAAACAGAGTGCAGGAGGGCATCGGACACAGGAGCCCGCTTGTCTCTCCCTCATCTGGGCTCCATACGGCACATAAGAGAGTCTTGTGTTCTCTCCATCCAGACCTTATTTCTCCTAAGGAGGAGGCAGGACCACAGGATGTATACACAACAGGATTTATAGCCTGTGACAGGTCTCTAAGATGGGGGTTTGGGGCATACGGTGTTCCATGAATCCTCTTTCCACTATGACTCTCTGGGCGCTTTTACACGACCCCTAAAATCCGAGGCAAAGGGCTCCCAGATCCAGAGCTTAAAAATGTTTTCCCACCAGCTCCGGACTTTAAAAAAAATTAAGTACGACCATGCCCACCTAAGCGTGTCCCAGCGCACTTTTCAAGTACCTGGCCTCCGGGAGGTAAAAAATCTTCCAATGCAGATTGTAAAGCTGTGAATGCCAGGCTCCCTTGCTTTCTGTTTGTTTTTTTGTCCCCGCCGCCCCTTTAAGAGACAGGAATCACTACGGGGCTGCTTCGACTGGCAGACGGAGGTGAGCCTGCATTTTTCTCCCTTTTTTCTCCCTCCCCTCACGCAGACAGAAACAATGGAGTGCCGGAAGGGTGGGAACACAGGAAGAGCGACAAACCCCCACGATCTCTGGTCCGAATTTAAGTTGACACCGGATTTTTGAGGTCGTGGAAAAGCGCCCTCTTTTTGTAATTTTATTCCAGGGAGGCACGAATGATTTAGGAAATGGGGGGCGGAATTAAGCGGGGCTTTCTAGACGATTTCAGAATGACCCGGGATGGATTGCCAACGTTAACGATCGTAAATAATGAGTTCCCTTAGTCCTTGCTCTCTGTGGGTGATAATGTTGAGTCTTCTGATGTCCTCTTTCGCTCTCTCTCTCTCAGTCCCATTGTTGGTCAACTCCAGAAAGGGTTCCCTCTGTTTGGTAAACTCTTGAATATTATATTTGTGCCGTACCACTGTTCTTTTTCGGAGTCCTCTATCAGAACAATTTGTGTTCATGCAGGTATGTGTGGATCCTGCTGGGGAAGGCTTTTCCCCCCCATCAAGTTGTAAATATTTACAATGTGCTATGTCAGAATTAGCTACTAGAGGGAACCAGAGGGACACTGTTACCTGCCCTCGAGTAACCCTGCTCAGCTCTTGCAAACTTTTAGGGAGTCGGTCCATCTCGTGTTCTTCCTCTTTTCCTCCAGAGTAAGATAGAGAATGAGGACAGGCAGTGAACACTGAAAGAAGCCTCTGCTTAAATATGAATTCCCTCTGTCCTGGTCGGTAAATTGCACTCAGGCTCAGCCCTTCCTGCCTGCAATATGAAGGACACTCCGGCCTGGCATATCAGGATTGCTGTGCAAGCATCCGCAAGCAACCAAACCAAAAGCGAAGCATGCTGCTTATATACTGCCCTGTATTGCTTAAAGCACTTCCTGGGCAGTTTACAAGTAATTACAGGGCCTACACATTTCCCCCACCCCCTAGTCGGGTACTCATCTTACCAACCTCGGAAGGCTGGAAGGCTGAGTGAACCTTGAGCCGGTGATCTGGGATTGAACCCCCAGGTTGTGAGCACAGTTTTGGCTGCAGCATAGCAGCGTAACAGGAATCCAAAGGCAACCTCCTTCAATCATGTTTTGATTTTGTTATCATTCCCCACACACACCCTGCTTCGCCCCTCCCGATGAACATTTCAGGTCACCTTGCGTTACGTACCGGTGCTCAGGATCTTGTGTCTATCAGGAGCAACGTCGAGAATTGGTATCAAAGCAGAGAAGCTGGCGAGGAGAGGGGTATTCCGTCCGCTCCCCTAGCTGGAGACACCAGGAGGCCTGGCATTCCAGTGGCATAACCCCGTTGCTCTCACAATGGTTGCATGGATTTGCCTAGTGACTTTATTTATTTATTTATTTATTTATTTATTTATTTAGTTAGTTAGTTAGTTAGTTAGTTAGTTAGTTAGTTAGTTAGTTAGTTAGTTAGTTAGTTAGTTATTAAATTTATATATCGCTCCATCTAGCTACATGGCTACTCTGGGCGGTTTATAAAGTGAACAGAAATCAAAACCATAAACAGTAAAATACATTATCATAGATAAGCACAAGTATATAGATAAAAACACAAAAACTATTAAACAATATACAGAATAACAAAAACATAGAACAGGAGAAAGATGGGCGACAGATAAAAACAAAATAAATACATAATAGCGATCATTATTGGAACAGATTAATATCCGGGGAAAGCCTTTTTTTAAATAGCCACATCTTTAGATGTTTCTTAAAGACCGGGAGGGAAGGTGCCAGACCGATCTGAGGAGGAAGTTGGTTCCAGAGCCGAGGGACCGCCGCTGAGAAAGCCTGATTTCTCGTCAAAAGATTTACAGGCCTCCTTCAGCGACGGCACCCTTCAGTGTCCTGCCTGAGATGATCGGGTGTTACGGGCAGTACAGTAACCCCCCGCCGATCGCGGGGTTTAGGGACCCACCTCACCCACGATCCACGAAAATCCGCGATATGCAGAAGCCGGTGGGGGGGCTGGGGCGGGGGGGGGAAATCCCGTGCCTTTCCCAAAAGCCTTGGAGGAGTGTGGGGGGCGCGCGGAGTGATCCAATCCCCCCCCCCGCGCAGCTCCAAGGCCTTTCGGAGGCGCCCGAGGGGGGCGACGAAGAGCGACGCTCTCGCCCCCGTCCCCCCCAGGCTTCTCTGAGGTGCGGGGGGGGGGGAGCGCAAGGAGCGACCAGATCATACCCCCCCCCCCGCGGTGCAGGTACCGCGATCCCGCGATGTAGCGGTACCGCGGGACCTGAACCACGAAATGGCAGGGGGGGGGTGACTGTACTTTAAAGCCATGGGGGGGCAGTGAGGCTCTGCCCATCCTTTTCCCCTGCCCTTTCTCTTCCACCACCCCCTTCTTTCGTCCAGTACAGCCAAAACCTTTCGGCGGGGAACCATCTGCTGAGCAAGGCTCTGTTGGAAGGCTAGAAGGTTTTATTTTCTTTCTCCTCTCCCCCCCCTTTAAAAAAAAGCCAATTTGCACAGCTTAATCTCTCCCTTGCTCCCTGATGAGTCACACATCACGCAAGGAAAAGGCCAGGAGGCCAAGAGTCCCTTGCTATAGTAACAGAGTGTCTGTGGCCGGGAACGCTTGCGTGAGCATCCTTTAGTGGGCCCGGGCTGCCGTCAACGGCTGATAATGAGCACTTATGGAAATGATGTCCCTGGCAGGAGTTCAAGTCCTGGCAAGAGGCTTTCTTCTCCTCAGCCAGGAAGGCGGCCCCCAGTGACGCGCCAAGGACTCATACTCCCCCCCCTTCCAATGTGTGGGCAATCCAGGAGAGAGGAGTTTGATTTTGGAATCCGATGAAACACAAAAGGCAGAAACAAAACCAAAAAAACAGCCCAGAGAAACCCAATGCGGGGGAAATGTTTGTTTGTTTGTTTGTTTGTTTGGGCTGGGGCACCTCCGTTATGGGGAAAGGCTAAAACATTTGGGGCTCTTTAGTCTGGAAAAAAGGCGCCTGATTGAGACGTACAAAATAATGCAGGGCATGAGTAAAGTGGATAGAGGGACACTCTTCTCCCTCTCACAAAATACCAGAACTAGGGGGACACCCACTCAAATTGAGGGCTGGGAGAGTAAGAACAGACAAAAGAAAATATTTTTTCACCCAGCGTGTTGTTAGTCTGTGGAACTCCTTGCCACAAGAGGTGGTGACGGCATCTAGCCTGGATGCCTTCCAAAGGGGATGGGACAGATTCCTGGAGGAAAAGTCCATCTCAGGTAACAAACCATGATGGAGATGTGTCATCTCCAGGCTTAAAACCGGGGTACTTCAAGGGCCAGATGCAGGGGAGTGGTTGCAGGAGACAGAGATCTAGTCTCGTGCGCTCCCATAGGCATCTGGTGGGGCCACTGTGAGATCCAGGAAGCTGGATGAGATGGGCCTTTGGCCTGATCCAGCACGGCTTTTCTTTTGTTCTTTTGTTCTTATGGAAGGAAGCGGCTGTTTTATTTTCATGCCCTCGGCTCAAGATCCGTTTGCCGCAATCAGCGCGGGCAGGGCTCCTGATGCTCTCTTAAAGCCGTTTTGGGTTTCGCGTTGGACTTGGGCACATGGCATGCTACTTTATACGCCACCCAATGACCTATGGGAACCCTCTGAATTGAAAACACTTCCCCCTTTTAATACAAGGACACACAGACGTGTCATTTCCCGATTGTTGCTCCTTGCGTATTTGCAAAGGGACAGCTCCCCCCCCCTTTTTAAACTGTGCTGGTGAGGCCGTGGAGGCTTGACGTGGTACGTGTGCCGTTTTGTACTCTTGCGAAAGCCTTCCGCCTTGTCCCTAATAACGCTCCAGACCTTGAAAGCCGTTTTGTCAAAATGGTTATTAAACGCGAGAGGGGGGAGGGGGGCTTTTTATCTTGGCATTAGCTGCTGTCGAGATTAGGGGACGGCGGTTTTCCTGCGCTCGATCGCCCGAATCGTTGGGAAGATAACGTTTCCATGTGGGTTGGAGAGGGGGGGAAATGTCTCCATTCAGTCCAGTGGGGAAGTTTTATGAGTATGGAACCCTTCCCTTTAAGAATAATTCAATCCGTACAGCCAGATTGCATTGGCAGGAGTGTCAAGATATTGTGGCCGCGTGGGGCCACTCTTCCGTGGCTTTTCTTCCTCCCTAGACGTTGCAGCTTTGCAAGAAACGGAACCAGGCCAGGAAGTGACCATCAAAACCTTTTTGGCCAAAGGATGACCTCTGGAGGCCAGGAGAGAGGCGCAGGCAGTGATTTATAGAAGGATTTTGCAGCCGCCGTCTGAGCCGGGAACGCGTGTGTTTGTTTGCTTTTTGGACTGGCCCGGCAGTTAGCAAAGGACGAGAGAGAGCGGCCGGAACCAGACCGGCACCGCCTCTCCTGTCGCCCCCCTCCTCTCCTCTCCCCCCCCCCACAAGCCCTGCTGAAACAAACACCATCTCTCGGTGCTGCCCTCTGGAGGAAGGCAGGTCGCGGGGTGCCCCATGGCTTTTTCATTTGGGGTGGTGGTGAGGGGGTGGTTCCTCTTGCCCCCCCAACAAGAGCTGAGGGTAGAACAGTGGGGTTAGAACCAAAGCAGTCCAAGGCATTTGAAACAACCCCAATATTGTAACAACCACCCAAAGTTGTATGTATAAATAAATAAATAAATAAATAAATAAATAAATAAATAAATATCTGTCTATAGATATAAAGATAAAGATCTCTCTCTCTCTCTCTCTCTCTCTCTCACACACACACACACACACACACAGAGCATATTGTTAAGTTTTAGATTGTTTCTGGCTACATCATTTTGGTTCTAAATCCACTGTCCTAAATCAGAACAAGCTATCTATCTATCTATCTATCTATCTATCTATCTATCTATCTATCTATCTATCTATCTATCTATCTATCTATCTATCTATCTATCTATCTATCTATCTATCCATCCATCCATCCATCCATCTATATGCTTTCGGCTTCACTGCAAGTTTTGTCTGTGTGGAATTTTCTGCACAAGCTACACTGAGTCGGACAAAACAGTGTCAGGTCTGCAAACCCAATTGCTATCCATCTATCTATCCTTTATTGCCAATCCGGCTGTACACATAAACAGAAATTAAACCACTCCCACCCTTGGGCTGGGCCTGTATTGTCACCTCATTCCCATGACCAATGAGAGCTAGAAACTTGTCGAGAGTTTGTTGTTTAAGCAAACCAGTAACTTCCCATGTTGTTTCATTGCGTGCACAGACGGGCCTTTGGGTAAGATTCCAGAATACATCTGTGATCATGTCCTCGTCTGTTCCGTGTTGCCCAGGAGAAAGAGAGGAACGCCCGGCGAAAAAAGAAAAAAGCCCCCGCTGTCCAAAACGAGGAGGCTTCGTTCCCTCCGGCCGCCGAAGATGAGGAGATGGGGCAGGACGGCTCGGGCACCAGCGGCAACGAGGAGGAGATGGCAGAGGAGGCTGAAGGTAAGGGGGACTGTCGGCCTTTGGGGTCCGATGGAAGGAGGCGGCCAAGGAAACGGGCAACTCTCCTTTGCTTGCTAGCTGTCTGGCTCGTTCGTTCGCTCGCTCGCTCGCTCGCTCGCTATCTCTCTCCTGCCGAGGGGAACGGCGCGAGAGGCTCCCTCTGCAAACCCGGGAAATGTCACTGCTTCCCGCGCGCCATCAGCAAGAACGGGGAACCAGCAGGGCGGAGAGGCAGCGGGCACCCTGAGGACGTGTGAGGGCGAGACTTCTTTTGCAGAGATGCGGAAGAGCTGACATTTTTTTTTAATGCCCTTCAGTGGTGCAGGCGCAGCAAAGAGCCGGGGCTGGTCACACCGCTGGGACGGCCCTGGTTCTCGGTGCCTTGCTGAGAATGGGGGTCCGTTCCAAGAATCGGGAGGCCTGCAGGGAAGCCCTGCCGTTTTAAGTGCCCGTGTGCCCTTGGCCATTAAGTGGCCACCCCCTCAGATCATGCCCTTGGCACCAGTGTCCCCATTCCCCACACCTTCCTGTGGGTGAAACGTTAGGCCTTTTTCCTGCCCCTCGAGTTGGTCCTGGGAGGCCATCACAGATTGCGGTCTCTTCCGCATTTATATTCCTCCTCCTCCTCCTCCTCCTCCTCCTCCTCCTGGTCCAGGGATGTTTCTGATCCAAAAGAATGGCACACAGTGATGGGTCCAAAATAATGGTTACAAACCATGATGGAGATCTGTAATCTCCAGGCTTAAAACTAGGCTACTTCAAGGGCCAGATGCAGGGGAGTGGTATCAGGAGAGAGAGATCTAGTCTCATGCACTCCCAGAGACATCTGGTGGGGCTACTGTGAGATCCAGGAAGCTGGACTAGATGGGCCTTTGGCCTGATCCAGCAGGGCTCTTCTTCTGCTCTTATGTTCTTATGTTTCTCTCTGCAAAATCTGTTAGTGTCTTCTCTTGTGAAGCCACGGCTCAGCTGAATTTCACCCCCAGATCCACCAATATCACCCAGGGAAGGGTTTGCTACAGCGGAGATGGGTGTGTGTGTGGAGGCTGTGGTGTCCCCAGTAGATGTTACAAAAGCAGTCGCAGGAATGTGGCTATACAGTTGGCGTGGACCACCCTGTCTGGTTTTGGACTTCTGTAGACACCAGACAAAAAGTCGGCAGAATGACGAGAGGGGCTCCTTCCATTTCCGGCCTTAAGTTATCGTCACCCAGTTGGCACGGGACCTAGGGAGGACCAGAGGCAATGAAAATTGCCCGCCACGACTGCTTTGCACTCGGAAGCCAAGCCGGCAAGCTTGAGGAAAACGCGTGTCATTTATAACAATCGCCCCTTTTTTAGCTTCCGTGGGCGTGAGTTAATAACTCAGCAAAACCTAACACACACACACACACACACACACACACACACACACACACACACACACACACACAATCCCTCCTCCGGCACTGGCAAGAAAGCCTCGTAGCACACGCTGCTGGAAATCTTTTCAAGTGAGCCCTGAAGGTGACTCATTCATTACAAAGCATTTTCCAGGTAAATCTTCCATGTCGGGAGCCGCGGGCATGACTCAGAAATGCCGGAACGAGGTGGGGGAAGCGGGCTTCATTCAGGTTGGAAGCTCCGCTTTTAAGAAGGTCCTGTGCGCACACACACACACACCACACACACACACACACACACACACAAGCATAAGCCAAAAGGGGTGGGTCGATTTGACAGCCAGGGAGCTTTTGCGGACGTACAGCCGCCTTGGTTCTCCGCAGCTTAAAGCGAGAGCCAGAGATGGTGGGTCTTCTCCAGGCAGGGATATCGAACGCCGCAGACCTTTGAGCCGAGGTGGCTGAAATGTCACACGGAGCAGAAATGTCAGAGCAGCCTCTCTGCGCCTTGGCCGCTTGTCGTTTGACATTTGGGAGGCATTTGGGCAGAGTGGATTGGAAGGGCTTGTGTGTCTGCAGGCGCGCGCATGGACGCCCATCAATGTCTTCGTAAAAAGGCCCGAGACGGTTTTGTCAAACCATGGCCTTGTCTGCTAGTCTGCCTTCCTTCCTTCCTTCCTTCCTTCCTTCCTTCCTTCCTGTTCCTTCCTCCCTCCCTTCCTCCCTCCCTCCCTTCCTTCCTTCCTTCCATCCATCCATCCTTTCTTGCTTCCTTGCTTCCTTCCTTGCTTCCTTCCTTCCTTCCTTCCATTTATCCATCATCAGCTCCTTCCTTCCATTAATCCATGTCCCTTCCTTCCTTCCTTCCTTCCTTCCTTCCTTCCTTCCTTCCTTCCTTCCTTCCTTCCTTCCTTCCTTCCTTCCTTCCTTCCTTCCTTCCTTCCTTCCTTTTTTAATGGATCCACAGTATCAAATGGATCCACTGTAAAGCATTAGATATATTAAGAGATCCATCACATCCTGGTCATCGCCTCTTTGAGTTGCTGCCATCGGGACAGAGATACAGTAGGACCCCCGTATCCACTGATTCAGTTATCCACGGTTGGCAGAGGAAAAATAAATAAATAATTCAGCAGCCGCAAAGCAAGCTACTGTCACAAAGAGCAGCTGTAAAGCTGTTGCAAAACCATATAAGTTACTATCACAAAACAGCAATTTAGGGGACATTTTGGCGTTCTCTCTTATCCACGGTTTTCATTATCCACGGGAAGGCTTGGAACCAATCCCCAGCAGATACTGGGGTCGTGCTGTATAGAGGATTGAGGGCAAGAACAAACCGTCTCAAAAATAGCTTCTTTTTTAGAGCAATATTGGCCTTAAATGGAAATTCTGGACTTTGAGGTCAGCTTATTTTATATGTTTTATGTGTAGCTGTTTTTAAATCTATGTGGAATGTTTTATATGAGTTGAATATAGCAACCGTGAAATTTCGTTGTTCCTGCAAGGGAGCAATGACAATAAAGATTCCTATGCCTGTCCTATTCCTATTCCTACTTTTCCGTCTCCTCACTTCTCACATCTAGGCTGCCTTGAGAAAGGGACATCTAAAGCCTTGTTGACTTGAACCTCAAATGCTGCATCTCCACCAAAATACCACCACCACCACCACCACCTAGAGCTGAAATGGGTGCATCCCCCCCCCATATCCACCTTCATGGCAGCTTTTGGGCTTACGTTTCCTTAGCCTAAATACTCCAGATTCCTTCCTTTCTTCCTTGGCTGCTCGTGGGAAGGAGCAGGCGATCTCACAGATTCGTGGCAAATAAATAAATATCAGCAATGTCTGGAATTTCACTAGAGAGGCCAAAAAATGTGAAACGCCTTTTGAGGTTTGCCAGGGCTGCGTGGAGGGAGGCCGTTCCTTCTTGATTTGGTTCAAAATAGCCTCTCGAGCACTTTGCTTTTCTTTCGCAAAGTCGCCGTTTCGCGGGGAATTCCTGCCTGCTCACCCATTTTTGCAATGCGTTTTAAATTCCTCCCGCTAGCCTATTTTGAGCCAAGCCCGTCTAAAAGCCCCATGTGCTTTGGTCTGTGTTCAGATCTTTGGCACCGGGATATTTTCTGAGTATGTTGCAGAAGGCGGTGAGGTCATCCTCAACCCCCCCCCCCCCAAGGCCCCTCCAAGTGTTGGCTGCCTGGCTCATTTTGTTCTCCCGTTGCGATAACAGACATCTCCACATTTAAAGTAGACAGAGAAATTGACTCCACCCGCCTTTCTGGTTCCTCTCCTGGATGCAACGCAGAATCAGAACAGGCTACGGGACTCCCCGTGGTTGAATCTTCTGCTGGGGCCAACAGCAGAAGACTTGCATCATAAGGCACACCAGAACTTATTTATTTATTTGTTTGTTTGTTTTTGTTGCATTTTTATACCACCCATCTTCCAAAAGGAACTCTGGGCGGTTTACAAACAAGAATAAAACCAACAGTAAGTGACAGAGAAAAAACCTGATAAATAAAGAGGGAGTGACCTACAGCAAGAGGCATCACGGGTGAGCAAAAAAATAATAATAATTAAAAGGTCGCCCTATGCCTCCCTGAAAAGCAAGGTTTCCAAAGCTTTTTGGAAGGCAGGCAGGGGGGCGCAGCTCACTCGGAAGATGATTCCACAACATGGGGCCCACCACAGAGAAGGTGCGGTTGTGCATGAGAGCGACTTCCGCGCCTCCCTGGGTGTGGCCACCCTAAGTGAGCGTGCCTGCGCCATTCGAGTGGGCCTGGCCCCAGTTGACCTCTGGGAGATACGCTCCGACAGGTATTCTGGTCCCAATCCGTGGAGGGTTTTGAAAACCAAAACCAGGACCTTGAACCTTATCCGGTTCCAGATTCTTCTTGTTCGTTTCTTTGTGTCGCGCAGGCCTGGTTCCCATGCGCCTCGTTGGGAACACTGGGAAGATTGGTAGAATCGTGGCCGGGGAAGCTCCATCCCGGCCCGCAATCCTCCATCCCAGCGTGGACTCTCCGAGAGTCCGACAGTGTTTTTTTGGTTCCGGTACTGGGGCGAACCGTAGGCCTCCAGATGGGTGACAGGCTTAAGGCGGGTAGTCGGCATTCCCACGGATCAATGGAACGGTTGACGTTGAAGTTGCACAGTCGACGGTGCGGTTCGTGTCAGACCACATATGCGATGATGCCCTCGCAGATCACCTCCCGGGACTTGCTTCCACCCTGCTGTGATTTCTTTTTTGTTTCTTCCCCTTGTGCTTTTGAAGCTCTGACGTGCGCAAACCTAAGCTGCACCACAGGACCTCCGTCGGAGTTGCAAAGATGTTTAGAAATGGCCCCTGTCGACTCCCTTCCTTAGAGCACCTCATCTTTCATGCACCTTGGCCTAAAATGATTGAAAAGGCAGCAGCCTCCTCAGTCATTTTTTTTCCTGTAATAATTCTGTAACTAGTGTCATTAAAAAATGCATGCTGGTGCACAACCTCCCTCTGAAGTCACGTAGTTGTGTTGCAGGGAAAGAGTATTTGAATGTGTGTTTCCTCCCCTTCCTGTTGTGTTTGGAACTGGATTTTAGATGCTTTAGGCTTGTGTTTAGAATGTGTTTTTAACAGGATGGGCTTGATTGTATTGTAGTAGTACAACAACTGACGGGCTGCAGTCCTGGTTGTTTAGGATAGTAAGTGTCAACTAACGTAGGCCCTTCACATTGGTATCACATAGAATAGAATAGAATAGAATAGAATAGAATAGAATAGAATAGAATAGAGTTTTTATTGTCATTGTGCATATGCAAGATATGCATAACGAAATTAGAGTGTTGTTCCACAACACACTCTAAACAAGCAACCATACAAAACACATAAAACACCATACAATATATTAAAAACTCTTAAAATCGCTTACACAAAATTTAAAACACTACTTAAAAACTGATTAGGATGGTGCTAAAACTGTCACATTTAACTTGGATACCGCTCTGGGATAAAAACTGTTCTTTAGTCTATTTCTCCTTGACCTAAGAGTCCTGTATCTCCTGCCAGACAGCAACAGTTCAAAAAATTGGTGGCCAGGATGCGAAGGGTCTCTCAGAATTCTACATGTCTTCCTTAAGCATCTATAGAGCGGGCGGACTCAGCAAATTCTTGCTGGGTTCAATGCGCCTACTCTAGGGACAACTTACTACCTCAAGCCCGCCATGTTTTTAGCTGTGTCTGTTTCTAACTCACATTGAATAAGTCTGTGACGGTTCTCAGTCATCCAGGTGAGGTTAGCTGGAGGTTGAGTCGTGGCCAACTGGAAGCGTTTCACTGCGGATCCAAGCAGCTTTGTCCGTCAATCTCACGTTTCAGTCTCACAAGAAAAGAAGTCCAGTTGCCACGACTCAACTTCCGGGTAACTCATGTTCATGGTGCCCTGCTTGATCCATCGGCCAGCCTGTAAAAAAGCCTTAAAGACCTGGCTTTTTTTGTGAAGCATTTGGCGACGGTTAATTTTTTTCTCCCCGCCATCACGCCAGCTTATTTTTCTTTTTGTAGTTTAATTATTATGTTTTATTCGTTTATTATTATTGTTATCGCTTCCTTTGGTTTTTATGGCTGTTCCTGGTTGTAAACCGCCCGGAGTTCCTCCGGAAGACGGGCGGGTATATAAATATTAAAATAAATAAATAAATAAATAAATTGAATAAATAAATGCAAAGAAGGAAGTAAGTCTTTTTCATTTAATTCCAGTTGCAGTCAATAACAGCTCGGACACAGAGAGTCTTCCTTCTCCGAGAGCGGAAGCCAAAGAAAACGCGGGAAATGGACCCACGCCGGCCCCCGAGGCCAGAACGGAAGCTGGCGAGGAACCCGTCGTCAAGATGGAGGAAGGCCCGGCTTCCCCAGGAGCAGATCCCTTGGCCCCTGCCCCTCGGCCACCTGCGGAGGAAGAGGCAGAGGAGGGAGAGGTTGCCTCTGAAGCTACTGGAAGTGAAGAGAAGCCTCCGGAGGAACCGACGGTCGATGTGGTGAAAACGGAGGAGGTGGAGGAAAAACCCAAGAGCCCGGAGGCCGCAAGGGAGGAGGCGAACATGGAGGGTGTCGAGGACTATGCGGGAAAAGATAAGGCCGCTGAAACCAACGCCAAGAGCAGCGCTGGGGGCAGCCTGACGTCGGGGTCCGAGGCCACGCCCAAGGCGGAGAAGAAGGAGCACCACAAAGCGGGGAAGAGCGGAGGGTCTCACCCCGACAGCGACTCCAGCGCCACCTGCAGCGCCGACGAGATGGACGAGCCGGAGGCGGGAGACAAGAACAAGTAAGTGAGGCGCAGGCGGAGTTTGTAAAGGACCCGGGGGGCGTTGCAGAGGCATTTCCGAAAACGAACAGGGCCCCCCCGGCTCAGTGGTAAAACCAGGCATGTCCAAACGTCGGCCCTCTAGATGTTTTGGACCACAACGCCTGCAGTCCTTTGCCATTGGAAACACAGGCTTGGAATTCTGGGAGTTGTTGTCCAAAACATCTGGAGGGCCGAAGTTTGGACATGCCTGGGTTAAACGGTTGTTCTGCGGCCGTAACGGTGCTCATGGCCTTGGGTTCTGTCCCACAGGAAGATGGCTCAAGGTTCACTCAGCCTTCCGTCCGTGAGAGGTCGGTAAAATGAATACCTAGCCTGCTTGGGGGGAGGGGGGGAATACGTAGCCTGCACAATTACTTATAAACCGGCCAGAGAATGGTTTGAGCACTATGGGGCAGTCTATAAACAGCATGTTTTGATTTGATTTGCTCCTTCCTGATGCAGCCCACATTGAACGCTACTGCCTAGGGTTTTGAGGCCTTTCCCCCTTTCCCGACACTTAATAGGATGAGTGCCACCCCTCGGAGCTGTTGATTTTTCAGCGGCGCAGGAGAGTTAAATCTTATGCATTTGGTTGGGCTGTCTCGAGAGCGCGCTGCCATTTCCGTCAGCATAGGTAATATTTTGAGGAACCACAACAAGTTGGCCGCCGCTGTTGTTTTGAGCAGAAAAACCTGTGCTTTAGGCATGCTTTGTAGCTCTTCCTTGACTTGACTGCGCACGGAGGGTTATCAGATCGATGGTGAGGAGGCTTGGCCTGAGAAAAGAGGGGTTCGGGAGAGAAACGGAGGAGGTCTACACATCGGAGGGGAGCTTTTCTCTTGCAGTCACGGCAGGACTTCCAGCCTTGGTTTTCCTAGCCTTGGCCACCTGGCTGCAGGAGGCAGGGGATGAATCTTGCTCTTTGCTGTGTTTGAGGCCAGAGGAGAACCAGCATTTGCCTGCCTCCTTTCCTCCCCCGCAGAAGAGGACATCCCTTTAACAGCAGGAAGCTGAGGGTCAGTGGGCTCCGTTCCTCCAAGCCAGGGGTCCTCAAAGTTTTTAAACAGTGGGCCGGTCCACCACCACCCAGACACCACTGGGGGCCGGACCACAGTCCCCCCACAAAAAAAAGTCTGACATAGAAAGAAGGGGGAGGGCGGAGCAGGGGCGGGACCTCGAGGACCTTGCCGCAGCCCCGACCATCTGGGCGGCAAATGGGGGGGAGCAGGGCACCTTGCCGTGGCCCTCCTACTTTGAACTGCCCCACTAGCCAGCATGCCGATCATCTGGGCAGTGGGTGGAGGGAATGGGGGAAGTGACGTAGCCCACCGCTTTGAACTGCCTCAGCAATAGAAGCAGCTGTGGAGGCTGGCTTGCTTGCGAAGCAGGGGGTAGGTGGGGGGGGGGTCTGCAATTGGTCCCGGGGGCTGGATTCAGGACCCTGGGGGGCTGCATCCGGCCCCCGGGCCTTAGGTTGAGGACTCCTGCTTCAAGCGTTGGTTCAAGAAACCCTGACGGATTGCCACGCTGCCCTCCGTGTGGGTTTCTGTGCTGCCTTAATGATTCCCGGGGCCTCTGCTCTTTCAGACCCGCCTTCCCTATGACAGTAATTGAAAGGACAGCATTCTAGCCCTGATGCTAATACTCTTTGGAATCGATGCCCATTGCCAGGGGTTAAAGGGGGTCAGGCGCTGCGATCACATCCCATCGGCCCGTTCTTGATGGAGGACGACTGTCTGCCTCCCTCCCTCCCTCCGTGGATGGTGCGCGATCGGTGATTTGCGGTGCGGTGCCAAGCGCAGGTCATATTTCATCCGGGGGGCCTCTCGGACCCCTTTCTGGCCTGCAACCCTTCCTCAAGACAGGAGTAGCCAGAGAAGGGAGAGCTTCGGGTTCGTTGGGGACGGAGAAGGAGCCCAGAGGCAGGGGTCAAATAGAACAGAGCAAGTACAAATCTCTGGGCAGTTCCAGGGGATTTTGATGCAAGAGGATCAAATCTCGGACGCTGTGAAGCGTTTACTCCGAGTTCACTGCAAATGTGACACCTAGAAAACAAATTCAGACTCCTAATCAGACTCCTGTATGTATTTATTTTGGAGCAGGCTCACTGTAGTTCACTTACTGTATTAGTTCTGGGCTATTTGAACAATTTTTGGGGGAAGTCCTCTCTACCTCGTGGCGCAGTGGTTAAATGCCTGTATTGCAGGTAAAACTGTGCTCACAACCTGGGGTTCAATCCCAGGTAGCCGGCTCAAGGTTCACTCAGCCTTCCATCCTTCCGAGGTCGGTAAAATGAGTACCCAGCTTGCTGGGGGGGGGGGGCAATGTGTCGCCTGCACACTGTAATTAAAAAAATAATTGTAAACCGCCCAGAGACTACTTGTAGTGGTATGGGGCGGTATATAAGCAGAACACTTTGCTTTTTGCTTTTACTCCTCCACTCCCATGTAATGCTCCTTCCTGCCCGTTTGTGTGTGCCCGTGGCCACCTTCTGCTCTGGGACGTTCACGCATCCCCCTATGAACAGATGCCTAAATGAAAGGGCCCTTTAGGCCTCTCGCCTGAGTTGCTCAGGTGATGGGTCTCGCCGTGTTTGCATCCTTCCATGTCTGTTCTTTGTTATGCCCCGTCTCTTCTTACAATAACCACACGGTTACCGGCTGCATCCTTTCCTCCTTCCTCCTGAAAGCAACTCTTGAGTGAGGTCCGACTGCGTGAGAGAGGCTGGCTCATGAGTATGAAGGTCACTTAAGCTCCTTTCATCGCCAAGTGAAAAACGGCTGCATTGCAACCTAGGCCCTTTGTACACGACCCCTAAACTCTGCTGCAAATGGCTCCCAGCTCTGGAGCTTAAAATTGTTTCCCCACTAGCTCTGGAGCTTACAGATAATTAAGTGCGACCGCACCCACCTAAGTGCGTCCCAGCGCACTTTTCAGGTACCTGCTCTCTGGAGGTGAAAATTCCTGATGCGGATATAACGTAGTGACTGCCCGGCTCTCCTTGCTTCTATTTGTTCTTTTTTTGCCGCCGCCCCCCACCCCTTTAAGAGATCTGAATGCAGTGCCTGGGACGGCAGAACGGAGGTGAGCGGCATTCTTTTCTTCCTTTTTTTCTCCCCTCACGCAGCCAGCAGCCAGGAGTGCGGAGGGGGTGGGAACGCAGGAACAGCAACAAACCCCTAAGATCTCTGGTCCAAATTTAAGTGGCCAGCGGATCTTAGGGGTGGTGTGAAAAGGTCCCTAGAGCACGACCCAAGTCTCTTTGGTCCCCTCCGAACGTGAGACCTTTAAACCGTCGTTCTGGTCTGGAATGTCACCGCTTCAGGTCTTTGTGACTTGGAATCAGGGGTTTGGAAGAAGGCCAATGGGACTATATTTTAGGAAGCCCACGGGCAGGATGTGAAGATGACAGCCCTTCTTGGTTCTGTGCCCCCAGGAGCTAGTAGTGTCTGGCTAGTTGCTGGAGGAGAAGTCCATCCCAGGTGACAAACCATGATGGAGATGTGTCACCTCCAAACTTAAAACTGGGGTACTTCAAGGGCCAGATGCAGGAGAGTGGTTGCAGGAGACAGAGATCTAGTCTTGTGCGCTCCCAGACGCATCTGGTGGGGCCACTGTGAGATCCAGGAAGCTGGACTAGATGGGCCTTTGGCCTGATCCAGCAGGGCTCTTCTTATGCTCTTATGGCAGTAGCCTGTTTATGATCATTGAAGACCCTGTTCAGATAAGGTGACCACTTGCCATGGGTAAAACCCACTGGTAGGGCTCCTTTCAGGGGCGGGGGGGGGGGTCCACCAGTTGTGGCGTCCTCTGGCCTGAGAAAGAAGAGTATGCCGCTGGGATTTAGAAATCCAAAAAGCATAGATGTTTTTCTCTTAGCGACCTCTTCTGTGCAGGATCCCCAGGGTTAGTAGTGGACCGAACCACCATTTATAGGAAAGGCACTAAGAGAATCCTCCTTTAGCTGCCCTCTCCTCATCCTGCCGGACTTGCCTGCTGCCGCCAAGACAAAATGAAGATAAATAATAGCTTTGTAGGTCTCTCTGGTTTGGGGTGGCGGTGGGGGGGATGGGGAACCAAGTTCCCTGTCATAATTATCTCAACATATATATTTTATCAAGGCTGCTGGCAGAGCGAGGAGGGATGGAAGTTCAGCAGTAGGGCGTGCGAAATATAAATGGAGGCAGCAGAACCAAGGCATTAGGGAGCCACTGTCAGTTCATTTTCTCCCGGGGGAAATGAGGACGCGAGGTGGTGGAAAGGAGCGACGGAGCCAAGTAGAAATCTCACGCCCGCTGCCTTGGTCGTTGACAATCTTCCGGGACTACTTTTGGCCCTCGGAGGTGTGCAGATTTGTGCTTTTGGAATCCAAAACCATAAGCCTGCGCACCTTGACTTGCTGCCCTTTTTCTCACTCATGACTGAACCCAACGGTGACGCCCCAAAGTTGTGTGACCCCATTCTTTTCGTCTGGCACCAACACTAGGAGAACGAGGCCAGGAACTCTAGTTGTTCCCGAGGAGGTCCTAGCTTGCCTTTCCAATAATTTATTTTCTCTGGGGAATTACAACTCGAAAGCTGAAAAACCTCCTAATGGTCCTGAAAAAATAATAATAATGAGAATAAACTTTATTTTTATGTCGCCTTTCTCCCCGAGGGGACCCAAGGCGGCTTACAACAACAGCAAAAGAAAATCAACATGATCAATATTAAAAAACAAAGTCAATGTATAAAAAGCAATAAAATAAACAGCAGAAGCAGCAGAATTTAAAAAGGCCCCAGCCGCTAAAGACTAAGTATTAAGATGTTAAAAATAAAGAATTTTGTAAAAAGGCTGGACGCTCAGAAGGCTTGCCTAAATAAAAACGTCTTAAGACCTCGCTTAAATGTTTCCAGGGAAGAGGCAGTTCTTAGCTAAAAGGGGAGGGAATTCCATAATACCGGTGCCACTACTGAGAAGGCCCTGTTTCTTGCCGCCACCCCACGTACCTCCCTGGGTGGTGGCACTCGTAGAAGTGCCTTCTCTGATGACCTAAGGGGATGGACCGGATTATATAGAAGTAGGCGGTTTCTCAGATCAAGGAACCAATTATTCCAAGGCGAAAACAGGAACTGCATCAGGAGGTTTTTGATGTCAGCAGCAGAGCCAGGGAACCCGAAGCCCACGGGGTGTTTCCGGGCTCCAGTTCGTCGCCCTCAGCTGGCCTGGCCAGTGGCGAGAGGGGATGGGGACATCATAAGTTATCAGGAGGGCTCAGAGTTCCTTATCTCTAGTTGAGCCATGGAGGCACTTGTCGCCTTTCCATTGCGGGAAAAAGAAACCCAGGATTGCAGCAGTTGGCATGTCAATGATCCGGTCAAGAGCATGTTAAACAGGCGAGGGCAGACCTGGCCGCCTGCGACGCAAGGCAGGGTGCCAGCCCACCGGGGCGACGGGTTGCGTTGCGCTGGGGCCATCCGAGGGACGTGCGCTGTTGGGACAGCCAGGTGGAAGTCCGCCTGGGCAGCCTTCCAGGCAGAAGTCTGGCAGAGGCGCCCCGATGGAGCTGCCCCTCTGCCCTGGCCGGAGAGAGGTCACAATCTGAGGCTGGTTGGTTCACAGCCCCCCTCCTCTGTGCCTCTCTCGATGTGGTCTCAGATGACATCTACCAATAGGTTTCTAGCGCCAGGCACACACATCCTCCCCCTGGTTTATTTTAGCGAGTTGCTTCACTGCCTATAAATTTCAAGGTCAGTCCGCAGGTTGGAGTGCGAGCAGACAAACAAGCGTGGCCCTGCCACGTGAAGGGAATAACCTCCGTGTCTGCCTGGTGACCCCTTTCTGCCTGTCTCTTGGGTGTCAACCCACTGCAGGCCGGACACAAAACAGGGCTTTGGACAAGGGGTTCTCTGCGACACAAGGGTTGACTCGGTTGCCACCAGGAAGACGCTGTTGGGCATATCTAGGAGTCGCAATATTTACAGATTTGCTAGTCACCTTGGGTTGGTTTGGCCTTTCCTCTTGGTGCTTGTGCAGCTCAAATCGGCTAGCGGGATGCTTTGGAGGGCTACCTGTTGTCACTGCATTGAGGCAACAGGTGACAAGATTTGTCCAGTGGTTCTTATTCATCACGGTGGTCTTTAAAACGGTGACCTCCTTGCAACTGATTCTTTGTGGACAACAGAAGTCAATTTCTCCCACAGAGAGGGAGATGGCCAGTGTGATACTGCGTCCGGCTTTTCTTTTTTAAGGGCCCGCAGAGTTAGAACAGCAAGAGAGGCAGGGAGAGTAAGAACAGACAAAAGAAAATATTTTTTTCACCCAGCGTGTTGTTAGTCTGTGGAACTCCCTGCCACAGGAGGTGGTGATGGCATCTGGCCTGGACGCCTTCAAAAGGGGATTGGACAGATTCCTGGAGGAAATGTCCATCACAGGTGACAACCCATGATGGAGATGTGTCATCTACCCTGGCTTAAAACCAGGGTACTTCAAGGGCCAGATGCAGGGGAGTGGTATCAGGAGACAGAGATCTTTTATCTCGTGCGCTCCCAGACGCATCTGGTGGGGCTACTGTGAGATCCAGGAAGCTGGACTAGATGAGCCTTTGGCCTCATCCAGCATGGCTCTTCTTCTGTTCTTAATGAAGATCCGCGGTTCAAAGCCCTACTCAATGGTGAAGTACGCTATGAGGCAGCCTCTTTCTCCTCCACCTTCCCTACTTGACAGCGTTGTCATCATGAGGACAAACTAGGCAAAGAAAAGCCACAGGTGCTGCTGCCTTAACCCTGAAGCGCTTAATCTCACAAAACACATAATGATCAAACCCACCTCGTTTTCCCCATTCCATTGCCTCGGCCACTTGAAGTCAATTAAGTCGTATGATGATGAAGGCTGATCTTGGGAGGGTTGTTTTTGGGGACAAGTACCCAAGTTGGTTTCGGGGGACTCCTTAGCCAAAAGATGTATCTGCCTCCGCAAACTCTGCTGCAGTCAAGCCAGAGAGGGAGGAACGTACAGAAAGGGGGGGGGCACCAGAACCTTCCTGATAGTTTCACGGAGGGCCGGATCCTTGCCATCTGGCAGAACGGCTCCTGCCGCAAAGGACGGCCCATAACACCCGATCATTTGAGGCAGGACCTTGGAGGGTGCCGCTGCTGAAGGAGGCCCGTAAATCTTTGACGAGAAATCGGGCTTTCTCAGTGGCAGCCCCTTGGCTCTGGAACCAACTTCCTCCTCAGATCTGTCTGGCGTCTTCCCTCCTGGTCTTTAAGAAGCATCTAAAGACGTGGCTATTTAAAAAAAGGCTTTCCCCGGACATTAGTCTGTTCTAATAATCACTGCTATTATATATTTACTTGCTTTTATCTGTAGCCCATCCTGCTCCTGTTCTATGCTGTTGTTATATATTGTTTACTAGTTATAGTGTTTTTATTTATATACTTGTGCTTATCTGTTGTATTGTATTTTACTGTTTACGGTTTGATTTCTGTTCGGTTTGTAAACCGCCCAGAGTAGCTATGGAGCTAGATGGAGCGGTATATAAATTTAATAAATAAACAAATAAACAAATAAATATGGGAGGTAATGTGGCAAAGGGGTTCGCTCTTGAGCCTTGCCCAGAGCTGCCGTCGGTCTCAAACCGCCTGCCTTGTTTCTCCGTCCAGGGTGCTGTCTCCTCGGCCCAGCCTCCTCAACGCTGCCGGGGACCCTCGCCTCAGTTCCTCCCCTCAGAAACCGCTGGATTTGAAGCAACTGAAGCAGAGGGCAGCTGCCATCCCACCCATCGTGAGTAGTGCCTCGGGGGTATCCCAGCCCTAGGTGTACCCCCCCAACTTTTTACTCTAGACCCCGGGGGCTTCGGGGAATTAGACTGAGCAAAAAATTCAGGCGAAAAATTCACGAGAGAGTTTGTTTGTTTGTTTGTTTGTTTGTTTATTGATTGATTGATTGATTGATTGATTGATTGATTGATTGATTGATTGATTGATTTTGCTTGTATGCCGCCCACTACCCAAAGGTCTCTGGGCGGCTCACAATCAAAGTAAACAATTCAGATAATTAAAACATCAAATTGCCATACAATTAAAACAATAAAACATTGAAATATAATAAATGCAATATATTAAAATAACAACACTAAAATCGCCACCAAGACCCACAATCATCAGTTAAAAGACTTCTGGAATAGGGATGTTTTTTACCTGGCGCCGGAATGTCATCAATGTTGGCGCCAGGCAGATCTCACTTGGGAGGGCATTCCACAATCTCAGTTGAGTGTCTTGCCCCCCATTCTTTGGGGGTCAAGTAATCCACGTGCTTTATTGGCCCCCAAACAACAATATGCTTGTTGCGGTGTTTTATTCAGCTTTGCTCGACTTGGGTTGCCCACATTGAGGTGTTGAGTCATGGCAACTGGACTTCTTTTCCTGCTTGGATCGAAACGTTTTGCTATTCATCCAAGTAGCTTCTGCAGTCTGCGGAAGGTTGGTGGTAGACCTCCAGTTTATCCTCCACGTCGGTTGCCGCTTCACCCTGGTCTGAATAGGCTCGTTAGATGGATAATGGCCGGGAGTGTGCGAAAGTCACACCTCTGCAGCCGTTCACACACCCAGGCCATTGTCCATCTATTGAGCCTATTCAGACCAGGGTGATATGGAACCAACAGGGAGGATAAATGGGAGGTTTCCTCCCAAGCTTCCTCGGACTGAAGAAGCTACTTGGAGGAGTAGCGAAACGTTTCGATCGAACAAGAAAATAAATCCAGTTGCCATGACTCAGTGTCTGGATAATCTTGCCTGGATGACCGAGAATCTTCACACACAAAAGAGTTGTGTTGAGATGCAACTGAAAAAGAGGTACACCGTGCATAAAAGGCTGGTGCCAAGTTAAGTTAAATTAAATGTATGGTACCACTTCTGTACCTCTGCCGCTGTACAGCAATGCCGCTGTCCTGCCAGTTCTCTTGATTATTCCCTACGTCAGGCATGTCCAAACTTCGGCCCTCCGGATGTTTTGGACCACAACTCCCAGAATTCTAAGCTAAGATTGCCACTGGCAATCTTAGCTTAGAATTCTGGGAGTTGTGGTCCAAAACATCAAGAGGGCCGAAGTTTGGACATGGCTGCCCTACATGGTATTGCAGGGGGGAAGCGCTCCTGCATTGCCATCTCCTCCCCCCCCCCAATTAAAAGCTTGTGTGTTTGAACAAGTGTTGTTGCTCGTTTCCCCCTCATCTTCCCTCTTTTCATCGTCCTGCAGATTTCGGAAGGGTTGCTGGAGGGAGCCCCGCAGAGCGGAAGCGCGAAGCCTCCAGTGCCTCATCACGCTTTGGCCCTTTACCAGCAGCAGATCACCATGGCTCACGAGTCCGCCCAGGAGGAATCCTCGCTGAGCAAACAGGCGCCCCCACCGACAGTGACCGAAAAGGACCCCTCACTGAACAGCATCGTAGGTGGCGGCGGCGGCGGCGGCAGCAGCAGCCCCCGGACTCCCAGCAGGAGTCCCGCTGTGGCTGAGAAAGAAGGTGAGCCACTTTGGAGGGCCCGGGGGGGGGGCAAAGGATAGAATCCTAGAGTTGGAGGAGACCTCAAGGGCCATCCAGTCCAACCCCCCGCCATGCAGGAACCCCCATCACAATATTTCCGACAGATGGACATCCAGCCTCTGCTTAAAAACCTCCAAGGAAGGAGACTCCACCAGCCTCCTTTGGGGCAGCATCTTCCACTGCCGGACAGCTCTCACCGTCATGAAGTTCTCCCTCATGTTCGAATGGGAACTCTTTTCCTGTAGCTTGAAATCTCTTTTCCTGTAGTTTGTAGTTTGAGGATGTCGTGAGGACAGTCAGGCGGGCGGGCGGGCGTCTTTTTTGTTCCAGAGGTACCCTCCCCATCCGTCTCCCAGCCCAGCCTGGAGAATCTTTCAAACAGGAGAGTCAGGCAAGGGCGGTGAATTGGATTTTGCATCTTACTCAATACTCACACACCCAGGAGGCAGGCAGGAGATTGGGAAGGGGGGGTACTAATGTCCCTGCTGGTCTTGCATTTCGGGGGCGGGGGGGGGCAAGGAGAGGTGGAGAAAGGCGGAGCCACCCTCTTGCGCGCCTGTGGGCTTTTAGCGCTCAGCCGGAGCCATTAATTTCTCGGACAATTGATGCTAATGCCCTGGCTTTCTGGAAGGGCCAAGCTTCCTGTAAAAGACTCTCCTCTGCGCCGGGGGGGGGGGGGGAATGGCTGGGGGGCATCTAATGAGCAATTTGCCGCTTTCCACTCCAACCCCTCCCCGCTCTCCACCCCTGGGATCTACCGATAGTCACACGCAGGAGGAGCCACAACCATGTCAGAAACCTCATAATGGATCTTTAAAAGTCTGCTGGTCCTGAATTCCACCCCACCCCCCACCCCCCGCCACACACAAAAGCTTGACTGCCAAGGAAGAGGGTAGGGACGGAGATAAAAGACATCCCAGCGCCACTTGCCAGACCTCTGTCTGTTCTTTGCTTAATGCACGACCACGCGTGCAAAGACAAGTTTTCTTTGCATTCAGAGTTGCAAACCGTCTCTCGGAAACACATGAACGGCCTCTGGTATATATAAACTCGAATCTTCATCAGCCTGGCTTTACTCCTGGCCACGTATTCCACTCCTGACCCACAACAATACGCACCCCACACCCAGCCACATGCACACACCTACCATCTCTCTCTCCCTCTCCCTCTCTCTCTTGCTGGCTTGCAATATGTTTCCTATTGATTCAGTCTGCCTTTCCAGCCTTGACTTTTGGAGGGCCGGTTTGGAAGCCAAGAGCATTCATTTGCCTGACAGGTCGTATAAACGATGTCTCCCTCCCCCCCTCCAATTTCAGGGGCTTGATAAATGGTCATAGTAACCCCCTCTCAGGGATAAGTGCTATTTTATCCGAAAGGCCCTGAGTTATGGCCTCTCTTTAATGTCGGGCGGAGGGTGGGGGGAGCCGCAAGAAAGCAGCTGCCTTGGAGACTTCAAAGCTTTTCAGCCTTGGTGGTGGTGTGTGTGGGGGACTTTGGGAGATCCATCTAGTATGTCTCTTCATTCCCCCCCCTCCACCACCTTTGCCTGTAGCCAATTATGTGTCATAAATAGTGCACCTTAAGTCTAAGAGATGGTGGTCCCATGCCAGGATCTAGAGCTGGTCGGGACCTTTGCCACCACCACCACCCAGTTAGAAATCACCTTCTTGTGTCAGACCCAGGTAGAAACCAAAACCACATGGTGCGCAGTGGCTTCTCATGCTTCCCGTGTGTTGGCCAAAGGATCCCCGACGCTCTCTTGGGTTCTCCTTGGGCCTTTTCACATGACCCCTAAGATCCGCTGGCCACTTAAAATTCGGACCAGAGATCTTAGGGGTTTGTCGCTGTTCCTGCGTTCCCACCCCCTCCGCACTCCTGGCTGCTGGCTGCGTGAGGGGAGGGAGAAAAAAAGGAAGAAAAGAATGCCGCTCACCTCCGTTCTGCCGTCCCGGCACTGCATTCAGATCTCTTAAAGGGGCGGGGGGGGAGAACAAACAGAAGCAAGGAGAGCCCGGCAGTCACTACTGTTATATCCGCATCAGGAATGTTCACCTCCGGAGAGCAGGTACCTGAAAAGTGCGCTGGGACGTGCTTAGGTGGGTGTGGTCGCACTTAATTATCTGTAAACTCCGGAGCTGGTGGGGAAACAATTTTAAGCTCCAGAGCTGGGAGCCATTTGCGGCGGAGTTTAGGGGTCGTGTACAAAGGGCCCATGAGTTCACTTTTGATAAGAGAAGACATTGCTGGAGCAGGCGGAAGCAGCTTGGTTTGTGTCCTGGATCAACCGCGGTGGAGCTGGCGGGGGGAGGCAGTGGCCCCATCCATGTGCAATAACGTCCGACTTTAAACTGGAATGGAGATTTGAACCCTTATCGGTCACCGGCTGAGGCCGTCATCACCGGACTTGCACATGGGACTCTGAAGTTAGCCCAGCTTCTGTGCGTGGCCCTAATGGAGCAATGTGTTGTAAAGAGAAGCTCACGGGGCTGCCTGGCTTTTCCGCCTTCTCAAGGTGTTGCTTCCTGACTTGGTTGCAGGACCTTCTCCTGGTTGGATGGTTCCTTTCCCCCACCCCCAGGTCCAAAGCATATCCGTGGCTGTCTTATGCCGAGAGCGCAGGAAGGGGAGAGCCGCGGCCTTGCTGGCCTTCGGACTTGGGTGGGGCGTGGGGAATTGGCAAGAAAAATATACACAAGCCGTAACCGCGGAGGCCTCCCTGTCCGTCTCTCTGGAAGTAAAGGGTAGCCCTACGGTCCAAACAAAATAGAATAGAAAGGCACCGTTTGCCAGGCCGCTTTCCTCCGCTTTCTTGCGCTGGGCCTCAGAAATGTGGATGTGTAAAAGCCAGGCACGTCTTAAATCGTAAGGGCTGGAAAAGGGGTTTTTGAGTGGAATTTAATCTCCTCCAAAGCAGGAGGCTAGCTTCCCAGGGAGGTGAGGAGTGTGGCTGAGGGAGTCCGGGCACATTTTCTACCTCCTCTGCGGCTCCTTTGCTGGTGAACAGGCTTCAATCAATCAATCAATCAATCAATCAATCAATCAATCAATCAATCAATCAAACTTTATTACGGTCAGTGACCAGCAATAGGATACGGTATATAAATAGTAGTAGTAAAATAGATAAGATATAAAATATAGAATATAAAATATATTATATATAAAATATATAATATAATATAGAAACTGCCCACAAATCCATCCTGACCATCACGAAGCTATACCTTATTAGTATCTCAGGAATTAGTGATGTCAACGAGCCGTAGAGGAAGATCAAGATAGATATATACAAAAGACATCAGAGTACATACTGTATATACATACTGTTCCATACACATAAGACATCCCACATTTGTTGTTAGTCAAGAGTTGTTGATACTTAGGAGCTATGTATCGTAAGTGGTACTTTTAGTTAAGTGATGACGCTGGTCATTGTCCTGCGGATTTTGATCGCTGCGGCGCAGAACCTGTCCACACTATATGTTACAGAAAAATTCATATCTGATAGAAGTAATTGAGTATAATAATGACCAGAGCGTCCTGGAGATTTATAGATTATTGGAGATAAAAGCTTAGCCCGGGTGTCTTTATAAAAGGAACAGTGAAGAAGTACATGTTCTGTTGACTCAGTATCGCCAGAGTCACAGGGACATAGCCTCTCCGAATAGGGAGATCTCCGATATCGTCCCTCAAGAAAAGCAGAAGGGAGGGCATGACATCGGGCCAAGGTAAAGGCCCTCCGGTGGGTGGGTATCTCAAGCTTGGCTAAGTATCTCATTGGGAAAGATAGATACCTGCAGGAGTCATTAACAATAAAGGCAGGGGAGCTAGCTAGATCCAGTTGTCGTTCTGAGTCGGTAACCCGCTGCTTAATAACTGCTTTGGCCTGATCATACTTCATGCTAAAAAGGATGTATTGGGACAGACCTAAGGATAGGATTTTAGATATTATAGCCCCTTCCCATTTGGATTTAAAGTCATCTTTTCTAATAAGGGGGGCTAAACCCTTAGGGAAGAAATGCAGTCTAATCCAATAGGTAAGAATAGCCACCCAAGCTCTAGCCTCCACTTTCATGAGGCCTAACTCTAATCGGAGAGTAACATTTGGGACACATTTGGGAACTTGTAAGGCCGATCTTACAAATTTAGATTGTACCCGTTCCAGTGGAGCGTAATTGGAAAGGGGACCTAATTGGGCACCATATAGAAGTTGGGAAATTGACTTGGCTTGGAATAATTTAAGTGCTGCAGGAATATATTGGCCGCCAGCTGTCTTGAGATATTTAAGAATGGCTAGAGAACTTCTTTGAGCAATGTTGGCAACATAATCTCCATGGGCTTTTCTGGAAGAGGGCCAGCCTTCTGGTCAGTGCAGCACGGCGGCTCAGATGCTAAACCTAGTTGACAACAAGAAGGAGGGGGTCTTCTTTTTATTTATTTATTTATTCCTTCATTCATTCATTCATTCATTTATTCATTATTGGACTTATAAACTGCCCGATTTTCCCAGAGGGAACTCTGGGTGGTGTACAAACATGTCCCCCCAGACGACAAAACCATACAATCACAAAACAATCCCCAGCAAAAATAAACATCAAAACCTAACAAATGCACATCAAACATCCAAGTACCATTAAAAACTACGAGCAAATACTAAAAAGAATATATATATATATATATATATATATATATATATTTGTTTTCGTAGATTTTCACGGGTATAGGTATGCATGTTAGGGTGGATTCGGGTTTCTTCCCGTGTAGAAATCTGGTTGTTTTGGCGACGTTTCGACGAGGTCTGCCCAGCCACATACATCGGACAGACAAACAGGAGAATAAGCGCACGCATCGCAGAACACAAGAACGCAGTCAAAAAAGAAGAAAAATCTTCCTCTCTCTTCCAGCACATAAAAACAACAGGTCATGAAATTGATTTTAAAAGAACCAAACTCATCTCCAAAACTGAACACTTCAACAGTCGAATAATCATGGAAGCCATTGAAATAGAGAAACACCCAAACAACATGAATAAACGTGATGACACCTCCCGCTTGCCTGACATCTGGAAACTAGCCCTGGTCAACAGACGAGCCTCTGTCACAAAGACTGACACCAGGTCCAAAAGGACACAAGATGCCACCACCTTCCATCCACACCAAACACAAACCCAGACCCTTCCCACAGATGAAACGAAACCACCATCCAATAACAAAACCACGACTGCACCATCTACCGCTACTCCCCACTCCAGCCACCACATGGAGCACACTTACACACGCCAAAAAAACATTGGGAGACCACAGACACGCAGCCAGACCAAAATGAATTCACAAGACACAGGACCCCACTCCACCAAAGCCCAGGATGCTGCCAGAACGCCCATCACCAAGGTCGTTAAGAAACAAAAGGCTAATAGACACACATCCAGCACCTCACCCACACAGGATGTCTCTAAACAGCCATCTAACCCACCAGCAGTTAAGCCCTTAACGATCGCCTCAGCCACACAGCAGATCACAAAAGAACAAACGAACCTACAATCAGCAACAGAGCAAGCAAACCACACCCCCCCAGCAGTATTTATAGAAGGACTTCAACTGAGACCACGCTTTGCTTCAAGAAGAAAGAAGCCAGAACACCAGCCTGAAGATGACGAGTGAGACCTCGTCGAAACGTCGCCAAAACAACCAGATTTCTACATGGGAAGAAACCCGAATCCACCCTAACATGCATATATATATATAGATAGATAGATAGATAGATAGATAGATAGAGAGAGAGAGAGAGAGAGAGAGAGAGAGAGAGAGAGAGAGAGAGAGAGAGAGAGAGAGAGAGAGAGAGCGGGTAAAATGACATAGGGTCACTGGCCAAGGCAAATTATATCAGCTGTGCTTGACGGTGAGCCTTATGCCTCCCTGAGGTACCTGCCCTTTGTGGGCCGTCAAGGTGCATTGAAGGCCGTGGTGGCCCCGAGGTGGCCCATTGCATTGTAGGGCAGAAGAAGAATCCAGGCGGCCAGCATTTCTGCCTTTTATCTCAGTGGCTCTTGGGATCTCTGACGTAAAAGAGGCACCCAGGAATGCCAACTGGCTGATTTCGGTCTGCTTCCCTTGCAGACAAACCTGTGCATTTCACCTCCCTGCCAGAGGGGCAGAAGCTGGAGAGCGAGCCCGCCCTCACCACCTGCTGGCCCCCGGTGCTTCCCTACCAAGGATCCTCGCGGGATGTGATCCGAAGCTCCCCGCATGCTGAACCGCCCATGTTTCAGTATAACCCTCCAGGTGAGCCGGGGGGCGTTTTCAGTTGGGGGGGGGCATGTGCGTTAGATGTCACTAGTTGGTTTTGATGGGGATGAGATGATAACAACACAAATCAGGACATCAGAACCTAAGTCACTGGTGTCCAAACTCCAGCCCTCCTGATGTTTTGGATCACAACTCCCACAGTCCTTTGTCACTGGCAATCTAGGCTTGGAATTCTGGGAGTTGCGGTCCAAAACATCTGGAGGGCTGACGTTTGGACCGCCCTGACCTAAGGCAAGCCCTGCTGGATGAGGCCAAAGGGCATCCAATGCAGCTTCAAATGTCTCGCCATGGCCCCAGCAGATGCCTTTGGTAGTATAGGGGGGGCAACAGGATGCCTGTGTCCTGGTGCCACTCCCCTGCACCTGCCGATTTGCAGCAACTCTGCCATTCCAGGCTTTGGAAGCTCAGAACCAGAAAAGCAGAAGTAGAGATTCCTGATGGTGAATGTTTGTCGATCGTTCTTCCTCTCTTTCTGCTCGCAGGTCACCCAGTCTCCTTGAACGTCCACGAAAGTTCCCGGCCGGTGCTCCAACGATTGCCAACCATTTCCAACCCTCCCCCTCTCATCTCCACCAAACACCCGTCTGTTCTGGAAAGGCCCCTTGGCTCCATTTCCCAGGTAAAGGCAGTGCCGTTTGCGCACAGAGGGTGGGTGGAGACATGGGCGTTGGGCAAGGAGCCCTTGGTTGCCAGGTCCGTGTTTAGATCAGGCAGGTCCAAACTTCGGCCCTCCTGATGTTTTGGACCGCAACTCTCAGAATTCTAAGCTTAGACTGCCGATGGCAAAGGACGGTGGGAGTTGTGGTCCAAAACATCTGGAGGGCCAAAGTTTGGTCATGCCTGGTTTAGATCCTCCAAGCAAAAAATATGGTTGTGAGCAAGGGACCGGCCATCAGTGTACAGAGCGCCTGCGAGAATTCTGTCCAAAAAAAACAGGAAATGGATAATTCCCTGCCGTTAAGAAATTTTATATTAAAGATAGACCATGAAGAAGATAAAAAGAATGATGAAGAATATGCGGAAAAAGTTGGCCAAGAACGTCTGAGTTGCCTCAAGTTTAGATTTTAAAAGGACGAGAAGAATCTCATCCCTTCGCAGCTCACTTTACTAGTTTCTCCTGTTGTTGTACATGGACTTTCTGAAATGGTTTCCTCTACAAGCAGAACTAATCTTCTTTAAATCATTCCTCCAGAAATAGCATCTTAACATGAGCTGTGAGACATGGTCAGAAGAGAATAACATTTGTTAAAAGTCCCAGCAAAGTCACACCGAATTCTTTGCCAAGAAAATTGGATTGGCCTCTTTTGTTTGTTATGGAAATACAGTATGCATCTATCTGCTGTGGTTTTGTGCAATCATTCTTGGTTTGCTGCTCAAGAGCTCTGCAGGAAAGAAAACATCCCCCGTGGCCAGCGTCCAGCGTTAAAAATGCCGTCCCTTCGTAGTATCTAGTCCCGTTACGTGCTTCTAAAATTTTGTGGGCCCCAAAGACAAGGAAGTCTTAAGAAGATAGAATCCTGTAAATAATGCGATGCTTGATGTTAGTTTGTTGTGAGGTTGCAGGAGGAACCTGATAATAACCTCTCTTTTTTTTTAAGAGACAAAACAACATGCCTTTTGTCTCCTTGGGAAACAGGCAGTACCCAATTTGCTTATTAGCTGCTATCCTTGGTGCAGGCTTGGAAGCCAGAGCTGCTTCTTCAAAATGTATTGTGGATCGGTCGATAGGTTCCCCTTTTCAGCATCCTCTGGGTCTGGTTTTTGGACAAGTCTCCGTTTCCTTCCTAGCCTTGTTTCTCAACCCTCGGCTCCTGTGCGAGGCCTGGCACAGTTGCTAGGATATGAAATACGACGCTACAGCAAGGGTTGCGGACTTCCGCAGCCATCCTGCTTCAGTGCCTTCTACACTTGGGCATTTCTGGTGCTTCTTTCTGTCTTCTTAAGAAAAACTCCTGTGTGCCTTTTTAGGAGCCTCGTGGCGCAGTGGTTAAATGCCTGTACTGCAGGTAAAACTGTGCTCACGACCTGGGTTCAATCCCTGGTAGCAGGCTCAAGGTTCACTCAGCCTTCCATCCTTCCGAGGTCGGTAAAATGAGGACCCAGCTTGCTGGGGGGGGCAATGTGTAGCCTGCACACTGTAATTAAAAATTGTAAACCACCCAGAGACTACTTGTAGTGGTATGGGGCGGTATATAAGCAGAACACTTTGCTTTTAGAGCCTCGTGGCGCAGTGGTTCAATGCCTGTCCTGCAGGTAAAACTGTGCTCACGACCTGGGGGGGTTCAATCCCTGGTAGCAGGCTCAAAGTTCACTCAGCCTTCCATCCTTCCGAGGTCGGTAAAATGAGTACCCAGCTTGCTGGGGGGGGGGCAATGTGTAGCCTGCACACTGTAATTAAAATTTGTAAACCACCCAGAGACTACTTGTAGTGGTATGGAGCGGTACATAAGCAGAACACTTTGCTTTGCTTTTTGCTTTTTTTAGGGGGTGCCGCTTCAGCTTTCCACTCCCTTCTCCTCGGAGCAAGCCAAAGTCCCCATTGGCTCCATCGCGATGGGCCTGCCTCTGACGATGGACCCTAAGAAGCTGGGTAAGTCAAAGGACCCCTCCAGGTCGTGCCCTGTTTGTGACCGTCCCGTTGTTAAAATCGGAGCCCTCCTAGGCAAGAGGGGAGGAGGGTTTGGCCGCCGATCGGTTTGAAGAAAACAAAGTTAAGGACTAGCAGGGACGGGCGGTCCGCCATCTGAACGACCCATCATGGGCTTGTATTTTTGGCAGTGCCTTTTCCTGGCGTGAAGCAGGAACAACTCTCCCCTCGGAGCCAGGCCGGTCAGCCGGAGAGCTTGGCGGTGCAGACCTCACAAGAGAACTCCGTCCTTCGGGGTAAGGAAGGCGACACCAGGCAGGCTCAAGTCCGGGGACCCCGTTTTGCAGGGAACCGGACACTCAATTCCTCCCACATCGTCAGCAGTTCTGCGCAGTCGCGAGAGCGGCGCCCGCTCCCGTCTTCGGCGCCCTGTTGTACGTCCCCTGGGGCGTGCTGCTGAGGCCGTGCCCTGCTTATTTGGTGACCCTAAACCACCACTTCGGCAGCCACTTCCTTTGATGGTGCCCCGGCTGGGTCTTTGCTGGGTGGATTAGAAAACCAGTGAGCCTGGGGATTCAGGTTGCCATATTTGCTGCGATTGGCAGAATTTGGATAAGGGAAACCATCCCTCGGTGATTGTGGGGCCACTTTCCACAGAGACTGTCCCAGATTCAATTCCGGATGTTTCCTGGTAAAAGAGCATATGGTAGCAGATGACAGGAAGGGCCTTCCTTTAGGGGTGTGCCAAAGATTTTTTTCCCAATCAAGGGAGAAAGGGGCTGGGCTAAAAGGAATGGCAGCTGAGGTGGACTGTCAGGTCCCTTTCTGTGTTCCACAAATACCGTCTTGGCCTCCGGGCTGAGAAAGCCCAGCGGTTCTACCCTCTTGGGCTCAGCGTCCTCCTGCCCCGTGGCTCCTCATCCCAGACCGACATTGTGGCCTCTTGCAGGAACGTCCTTGGGCTTGATGTCGGGAGGAAGCATCTCCAAAGGCACCCCAAGCACCAGGCCCCTCTCCGAGTCGCCCATCACGTATCGAGGATCCATTATGCACGTAGGTGTCTTCGGGGTCCCGGGAGCTGCGTTCTGGGGTTCAGGGGCTCTTCCCTGCTTCCTCCAGGCTGCTGGGTGGGTGCAGGGGGGATGTTGGGGTCAGGAGGTGCCATGCGCCTTGATGCCCTCAGCACATCCGATCTCACCTGATTTCGGAGGCTAAGCAGGGTCGGCTCTGGTTAGAACTTGGATGGGAGACCACCAGGGAATACCAGGCGCTGTAGGCGCCTGGAGGAGGAACTGGCAAGCCACTCCAGAATTCCTGCCAAGAAAACTCCATGGACATGGGGTCACAAAGAGTCGGTCACAACTGTAACAACACAACACACACACACGGGTGCCATGCATCTCATGAGAACATCTTGGTAGGCTTCTCTCGGTATACTGAGCTGTGTGGGACAAGATCTGTGAAATGGCCCCCCACCCCATAGAGAACTGTTGCAAACCAACTTATATAAATAGGACGCTGTCGTTTCCCCTGCCTTATGATAATTTTCTTTTAGTTATTTTTTTCCCCATTTGTTCTTATTTTGAATTGTCAAACCATTATGATTTACTGCATGTGTGCTTATTTGTTTATTTGTTCTTTTTATTATTATTTGATTATTTGGTTTGATTGATTAGTTCTTATTTACTATTTTAAGTTGTTTAATCTGTTTTTATATTTTGTATATGTTTGTAAACCGCCCAGAGTAGTTTTTTTTTTGCTAGATTCGTTTCAGAACCTACTGGTTCTGAAAGGACCCGTGCGAGCCCAGGTGGTGTTCGGGAGCCTCCGGCACCCAAGCAGCCAATCACTTACCTCGCTCCATGTCCGCACGGAGCTGAGCTCCAGCAAGGAAGCCGGCTCCGGCGTCATCTTTGCTTCTCCATGGTGCTGGCCAATCAGACAGGGAGGCGGAGCATGTCTGTCCCTGCAGAGCTCCTAATCTTCACTTTGGTGGAAATCTAAAGGGATACAAAAAGCTGGAAAAAACAATAATTATAATGGCGATCGTTGCCAAACCTACAGTATCTCCATCTATCATCTGCCGTGGGTGTGGACAAAGTCATGTGGGATTCCAAAAAGCCGAAGAGGACACGGTATGTCTGCCAAAAGCGTCCAGGTCTCCTACCAGGCAGTCCCTTTTAGAGTCTTCTGAATGCGTCTCCACGCACATCACGCCTGTGCCCAGAGTGTTCCGATTCCCATCAGCCCTCTCCAGCAGTGGGTTCCCAGCCAAGTGGGCAGCAGCTTTCTCCTGTTGAGTTACCGCTTTTGTCTGGAGAAAGGGAGCAGAGAATTGGCTTCCCTAAGGGGGATGTTTCCCTGGCCGGGCGTTCAGATCTTTTCAAGCTGCTCGTAAACACTCCAGATTCCTCTCGGCTGCTGCAAGAAGCCTGTTGTGGAAAAGGCTTTGGGTGGCGCTAGATTGGCTTGCCCGGTTTTCGTTTTTGTTTCTACTTAACTTGCTTTTAAAAACAAAACAAATTGGGTCACATCAAACTATGACAGTTAAAGCGTTTATCTTCAGGAACCCTCTTAAAAATTAATGTTGGCTGCTTCTTAAAGCCTTTTTTTTACCTTAGGCCACCTCCTAACCCTTTAAATTTGCATTGAAATTTAATTCCCTCTTTGGAGAGTTCAGTGAGTTAGGTTTCTAGCTGCGGGACCCGAGGTTGAGAGTTCAAATCTCGACGGTACCTCCTGGGAGAAGAGAAGAGAAGAACCAGCCTGGGTGACCTTGGGCCAGCTGCACTGTCCCAGGGCACCCTTCCAGAAGAAGGGAACGGGAAACCATACCATAGTGTACATTTTACCTTTAAAAACAAACAAACCTAAAATGGGGGGGGGGGCTGTACAAACGCATGCATCTTCATCCGGTCTCTGCTTGCTGTGCAGAGGGCCGACCGTACCTGGTGCCCGACTTGGATCTCCTCTTCGGACCCCAGCACCTGTCATGTCCCTCTTCCGCCCGTCCTGTCTCTTGACAAACCGCCTCAGACGAAACTCATACCTTCTCCTCCTCTGCTGCCAAAAAAACCCAGTCCGCCGTGATTTTGCGCTTCGGTAACGAAGCTGTACGTTTCTGGCAATTGGTTGTGACAGGAAGCGGCGTTCCGGGATAGTGTTGGCTTGTTCATCGCCCCCCCCCTTTCTTCAGCCTCTTCTCTTGGAACAGAGTGTTCATCTGTCTGTGTGTCTGTGTGTGTGCGCCCGCATGCGTGTTATGTCCAGGGTGCTTCTTCCTTAATTGCATGTGACACCGTTAAATACAGATCTTGGTCTCCTTCCAAGGGCACCCCAGCCGAAGTGCTGTACAAAGGAACCATCACCCGGATAATTGGAGAGGACAGCCCCGGCAGAGCGGAGAAAGTGAGAGAAGACGCCTTGCCCAAGGGACACGTCATTTATGAGGGGAAAAAGGGACACGTCCTGACTTACGATGGTGAGTGGGAATTCCTCTCTGCTTCCAAGTTTTGCGTGCAAGAGAAGGTTTCAAACCTCAGAGCGCCCCAGGTGGGAATCAGGTTGCAAGGATGGGAGGACAGCTGAACCCTGGGTTTCTATGCGTCCCTTAAGGGTTGAGTCTCCAAGGTTCAAGCACGCCCCACTGCCTTCTCTGGCACACGATAGAGGGAAAAGTTGGGGGAGAGCACCTTTTGGTTCTCATCAAACTGTATTTTTTAATTCTCTTAATTGGACTAGGTTTTCTTTGAAATAAGGCAAGATCAAACCTGGCTTATTTTGGTCAAACTTAGTTTAAACAAACCACTGTCATGCTTGGATGAATTGGCGAGTCACAGTTTGTCCTAATGCGTCGGTGATGTTACAACAAACACATCATAACACAAACAGGGCCATGATGAATTTGTAGACAGTGGCTGTTTCCTGAGGCAAGTCAGAAGAGGCACCGCAAATGATCTCTTTTCTAAACTGGCACCTCGACTTTGCACTCCTGTTTCATTTATCAGCCCTTCTGTTATCTGCCTTTCTGCACCTCATTTCCCTGGGTGTTTTCATAATAAGAGCAAAGTGTGCTGGTTATATACAGCCCGTAGCGCTTAAAGCACCTTCTGGGGCAGCTTATAATTTAACTAGGCAGGCTACACCTCGCCCCCTTCCCCGACCTCGGCTGTCTAAACCTGGGATTGAACCCCCGGTTGGGAGTATAAATGTGGCTGCAGCACAGCAGCTTAACCAATGCACCCCAAGAATTGGGGTGACGTTGGGGGTTTTTGCCTTTCTCTTCCATCATTCGGGGTGGTTATTTTTGTACTTAGCTCACCATGTATTGCTGCTTGTTAGTTAGAACAACCCACCTTGGTAATAAGGTGACCCATTTTGAATAAGAAAACAACCACGAAGGCTGTATCCGTATTTTAAACAGACAAATGAGCCGATGCATATTATAGCGGGCTGTTGTTTTTAGGTGTATCTGCTTGTCAGCCTTGGCTACCGTGTCTGGCAGACTTACAAAGTGCCTGTGTGTCGCGGCACACTCCTCCGTCACACACTGAGCGACAGATCCGCTTCGGCCACAGCCTTGCGCAACACCCAAAGTTGAGCAGAGCACCCCTGGAACGGTTCAGAGCCAGTAGACGGAATACAGCTTCCCTGACTGATGGTGACCCGTAGAGTCAATGGGGATAGGCAAATCAGCAGGGCTGATCTTAGATGCCTGCCTGAGCCTAGCAAGGGAAGGCGGCAAGATTAGCAGGAAGGATGCATCTCTCCATGGCCAGGCTGTGTTACTTATGTTCCCAGTAGAGCCCTGGGGGCGGATAAGTCCTCATGGCGGGGAAGGGGGGGGTTGCCCTTGTTTGCCCTTCTGTATCTGGCTCACACATCCACTGCCACACCACTCCTACATGTTCAGTGTCCCTCCAGAACGACGCGGTTTCTTCTCATTCTTGTGAACCCACCCCCCCCACCCCCCTGCCGCCATCCCTCGGCTTGTCCTTGGCACAAAACCAAAAGCCAGGGTGGCATCCCCTGGCTGACCGGGAAGGAAGCAAGGTGTCTGCTTTTGGAGGTTTCCTACGTTTCCCCCGTCCTTTTTTTAATCTCGTTGTATTTATACAATGACAATACATTCCATTCCATTCCAGCTAGGAAGAGAGGCTGTTGATTGTAATAGAGACCTTGGGCACGCTTGGACCCCATGACAGTAAAATCCTGAAAGGAACAGTTTGGAAATAAATAAATCTCTGATTCTGAGTTCTGATGAGTAGGAACAGGGGTGGGGGGGGTGGGGGAGCATCGTCAACACATGGAGGCCTTGATGATACTTCCCAAGAAAAGGGTGCTAATGAGGCAAAATTCTGCGGCGTCCGTTAGCTGAATGGCAGGAGATTGGTTATTCTTATTGTTAATGGCTCTTCTGTGAGAAAGGGGAATGTTGACAGAACGCTCTCTTTTTTCTTTCTTTTGTCCTTCATGGCCAGGAGTTTGCTGAGGGTGGCATGCCGGTGGTGGTGGTGGTGGTGGTGATGATGATGATGATGGGGGCGGGGGGGCAGCCCGGCAGTGCTCTTTCTTGCACTAGAAGCTGTTTGATGGCAGGATGCACACACACACACACACACACACACACACACACAACACACAAAACAAACACACACACACACACACACACACACACACCATGTGCCTCGCAACCCTCGCTTCCATTCTGCATGCCGACTGCGTTATTTCAGCTTGCAAAAAAAGTGAGACGTATCGGCGCCCAAGTGGCAAGGTCCCTGGCTCTTTGTCAGAACTGCTGGGTGGAGTGAGCAGGAAAAGATGGCACCAGCCCACGAGAAGGCCCACGGCAGAGTCCTGGTGAGGCCCGTGAGAATCGTCCCCTTCTCTGAGTATCAGAGGGGCTGCTGTGGAAGAAGGCGCAGATCCTGGTTCCTGCCTCTCGAGAGGATGGGGTCCCAAGTAGTGAGGTTCATTGCTAAGGAAGCATGCTGGCTAGTGGGGCATTGAAAGCGGGAGGGCTACAGCAAGGTCCCCCGCTCCCCCCACCCACCGCCCAGATGGTCGAGGCGCCTGGTGCAGCCGAGCGGGGCAGTTTAAAACAGGAGGGCTGCGGCAAGGTCTCCCCGAGAGGAGTTGCTGCTGGGCGGGTAGGATGGATCCGGAGGGGACAGGTTCTCCTCCAAAGGATATTTTTAAACAGCCCAGTGTTTGGTACGAGGTAGCTTCCTGCGAGGGGTACTGTGGGTTCCCTGCCTCGGTTGAGCAAGGGAGATGGCTACATCCCGTCCAACTTGGCTGTCCAGGGATCAGGGTCACTTGGGGAGATTCTCCGCTCAGCAGCCTGCTTCTCAAACAGGAGTTGATGGAAACTCTTCCAGATTTAAAAAGCTGCTTGCACCAAATCTCAGTGGCTTTAAACTGTGTGTGTGAGAGAAAGAGAGTTTTTAAAATACAAGATTTGGTTGGGGTCGCCGATTCTGAGTCACCGCTAGTCATCTCGTAGGCACCGGCAAGGAGAGTGGGGCCATACATGCAGACTTAAGACATTTATAAACAAAAATGTTTTTTATATATTTTATATATATTTTTTCTCCGAGAAAGAGGAAATGCTGACAGAAAGCTCTCCTTTCTCTTTTGTCCTTCGTGGCCAGGAGTTTGCTGAGGGTGGCATGCCAATATAAAAATATATATTTTTTAAAATTAAAATGTTATATATATACGTGGCCGCAGTGAATGGAAGCAAGGTGTTTGGAACGTGCACAGAGAGAAGTGTCTCCAGGAGGGTTTGCTTGAGCTTTAGAGGGGAGCTGCAGCAGATGTCTTGATATTGTTCTGGTTTCTGGCTGCACAGGGTTCCTTGCACTGGCCTCTCCTGCCATTGTTAAAAAAAAAATCTGCCCTCCCCCCCCAACACACATCCTCCTCCAGCCTTGTCAGGTTTCCTCCTTTGGCTTTTAAAGCCTGGACCGTTTTCAAGCCCATCTGTTGCTTCAGATTAAGGGGGCGGGAGTGTCGGTCTCCCCTTAACATCCCCCTTCGTTCCCTTCACATATCCCTCGACTGGGATAAGTTTGGGCGAGGACAGAGGACCCTAAAAGGACAGGCCGAGGAAATGTGGTCTGATTGGCTTCGTTCTGAAGACGGGGCCAGAAAGTAGAGGCTGAGGCTCCCCTTCGGTGCTCCGTGCTGTAGCGTGGCAGGTGCTCTCCGGTTGTGGTGAGATGTCGGGGGAGCCTCGGAGTTGCTTCCAAGCATGTCTAGAATTGCAAGTTGGGAGGAAGAACAGCTGAGTCCCGGGGGTGATGTTTACAGAGTCCGCGGCTTCCTGAGTCCAAGGTGGAGGCCTTGGAGAGGATCCCTCGCCATGGGGTGGGGAAACCCTCTCCCCCAAAGCCTTGAGCGTCATGGCCAACCGCTGTGGAGGTCAACCCCCCCCCCAAAAAAAACACACACACTGACGTCTCGTCTGCCTTTCTTCTGACCTGTTCCAGGTGGCGTTGCTGCGGCGGCGCAGTGCCCCAAAGAGAACAGCAGGAACCCCGGAGCCCCGCACGAGGCCGGCGGCACCAAGCGGACCTATGACATGATGGAAGGGAGGATCCCACGAGGTTTATCCAGCCGCGACCTTTCGGCGGCTAACATAGAAGGTGGGCCTTCACCGCGATCCTGACCGCAGTCGTAGGCCGGTAAAGAGCCGTGCTTGCTTTTGAAACGGCTTCCTTCATCTGTTCGAGGAGCTTTGCTTCCCGAGGAGAAGAAGAGGGGAGATAGGAGACTTTCTCTGTCTCTCTTGACTTTTTGAAGCCTTTCGTAGCTGCCCTAAGCTATTCTTTTGTCATGGGGCTGAATCGGTCGTAGTAATCGGCAAACTGTAGAGCAGGGCTCCCTCGAGTTCCACTGCTTCATTTCCTTTGGAAAACCAGGCTCGTTTCTCCTGCCACCCACCGAGCCAGAAGGCAGGGACTGGTGACGTACCCTGAATCCAGGACCACGGCTGGGTGGTGGCCTCTCCTCCCTTCTGGCAATCAGGCTTTGAATAAGAAGCTTCTGTTTCCATCTTGGTTCAGCCTTCCTTCATGAGCTGGGAGACTTTTGAGTTAGATCATCCTTTTCCAAACTAGTGCCCCTCTCGCAGATGTTTCTGACTAAAAATTCCTTTTTTCCTGGGCACCATCCAGATTTGGACCTGGATTAAGAGCCTTTGTACACGACCCCTAAACTCCACAGCAAATGGCTGCCAGCTCCGGAGCTTACAATGGTTTCCCCACCAGCTCCGGAGTTTGCAGGAAATTAAGTGTGACCACGCCCACCTAAGCGCGTCCCAGCACACTTTTCTTGTACCTTCTCTAGGAGGGTGAAAATCCCCAGGTCCGGATTTAATCTGGTGAGTGCGGGGCTCTCCTCGCTTCTGTTTTTTTTTTTTGCCTCCCGCCCCATTAAGAGAAGGGGCGGGAGGCAAAAAAAAAAAAAAACGGAAGAGAAGGAATCAGGACAACGACGGGGCTCTGGGCAGCTTCGGAGGTGAGCCTGCATTTTTTCCTCTCTTTTTTCCTCCCTCCCCTCACGCAGACAGGAGCAAGGAAGTGCGGAGGGGTGGGGACGCAGAAAGAGCAACGAACCCCCAAGATCCCTGGTCCGAATTTAAGTGGCCAGCGGATCTTAGGGGTCGTGTGAAAAGGCCCTAAGTTATGTCAGCGGTCCCTACATTGAGAAAAAAAGACCTGCCCTGTCTTCTAAATAAAACAAAAACAGTGGAACTTGAGGTGGGAACTGGCGAGTGCCAACCCCTTGTAGGAGACCAGGACGGGGAAAGCTTGGGTAGAGGTAGACCCCTGATCTGATTTGGGTGTAAGATAGCTTCATGTGTCCATACAGGCTCCTTCTGATGTGGCAGATTTTGGGAGGAAGGCCCTTCTCTGCTTGTCCTCGTTGGTGGTTTGAGTTCAGGGCAGGAGGAGAGACGGGAGGGTGGGTGTCCTCCCCAAATGTAGACTTATCTGGCTGAAAGACGTCATAGACGTAGGCTCATTCCGTGGCAGCACATGGTGCGGAATGACCCTGTGGAAGTGGGTAAGAAAAGGGCGTGTTTCCGATTGCCCAAGGGTTAAATCAAGTTCAGTGCCCGGATGGGGCAGGAGATTGCAGAAACACATGCATCATGAAATATCCTAATTTCTTTTCTTTTCTTCCCCCCCACCCCCACTTTTTTGTGGGACTCTCTAGGTCTCATAGGTCGAGCCATTCCGGCTGACCGGCACAGCCCCCTCAACTTGAAAGAACCACACCACATCCGGGGCTCCATCACTCAAGGTAACGGCGGCAGCCACGGAGCAGCATAGAAAGCAAGTGGGTCGTTCACGCCGGTCTCTAATCTGCAGCCAGATTCCAGTAGCTCTTTACTTCCTTGGCTGCTGTTGAGCTAAAGAGAGGGGCTGGAAAGAAGCGAAATGCACTGCAAATCCTTTTGTATGGTGGAATGGGGAGTTTTGAATGCCTGCAAGAGGTCTCTCTTAAGTTCTCTTTTGTGGCCTGTTTGACTAGGAATACCTCGTTCCTACGTGGAGGCTTCCGAGGACTACCTCAGAAGAGAAGCCAAACAGCTCAAGAGGGAAAACACACCCCCGAGGGACTTACCTGAACCCTATAAAGTCAGGACCCACGAGAACCTCACCCCGTTGAAAATGAAGGCGGTGCACGAAGGCCTCGTGGCCACGGTGAAGGAAGCCGGGAGATCCATCCACGAGATTCCCCGGGAAGAGCTGAGGCGGACGCCCGATGTCTCCCTGATGACAAGGCCCGTAAAGGAAGGGTCTATTACCCAGGTAGCCGTGGCGCTGGCAGCAAAAAAAGGGGGTGTCCGGGCACACGGCTCTGCCTTTGGTCTGTTTTGCGTTCACGCCAGGGTTTTAGGAGGACATGTAAGCCTGAGGTTCAACTAGGTTTGTTAAACCACAGTTTGAGGTGACATCTTGTTTCGTTGCCCCCCCCCCAAGAAACATGGGGCCTTTTTACACGACCCCTAAGATCTGCTGGCCACTTAAATTCGGACCAGAGATCTTAGGGGCTTGTTGCTCTTCCTGTGTCCCCACCCTGGCTGCTGGCTGCGTGAGGGGAGGGAGAAGAAAAGATCGTGGCTCACCTCCGTTCTGCCTCTCGCTCTTGCCGCGGCAACATTCCAGTCTCTGTAAAGTAGCTCTTAAAGGGGCAGGAGCCAAAACAACAACAAACAGAAGCGAGGAGAGCCCCGCACTCACTATCCTTACACCGCATCAAGCAATTTTCACCGCGGAAGAGCAGGTACTTGAAAGGTGTGCTGGGACGTGCTAAAGTGGGCGTGGCCGCACTTAATTTCCTGTAAACTCCGGAGCTGGTGGGGAAACATTTTTAAGCTCCGGAGCCGGGAGCCATTTGCCCCGGAGTTTAGGGGTCGTGTATAAACGCCCATGGATGGTTATAGAAGGATTTGAACGTAGGTTTGGCTTCACTGTCGCCCTGGTTGAGCCTTGTGCGCTGGTGGTGAGCCAGGAATAGCCGGGCAGGCCCAGGTTCACAAGATGGCGGCGAGTCAGAGTTTGGCTCCCATTCCTTTTTACTGGCTGGTGAAACATGTGGAGAGATCTTTGCGGCCTCTGCAAATCACACATATGGGTTTTCCAGTGCAGACGGGTGAGGTAGCTCGGTGGATATTCCTAGGCTGTCAGTTGCCTCTTTTCTCGGTGCCCTGTTTGGAGCTGCGGAAACGTAACACCTTGTCTCCATTGGAAACGCCTGCCTTACTTGGAGCCCTCGGCTTCCCCGTGGGAGGTTTTTCTGGTTTCACGTTGCAGGAACACGCTCTGGTTTCCAAGCCAACCAATGCGAGGGCCTCTGATGTTTGCCCACCAGTGACTCTTGCCACTTCCTCCCATTCACCAGCTACGTTCTGTGCAAGGAAGTGCCTTCGATTCGGCTCCTGTTTTTTCTCCTTCTGGAGGCTGCTGCTCTTAATAATACTAAGGCGTCACTTACCTCTCGCGGCACCTAAAAGTAGATGCGCCTATTGAGGAGTTAAAATAAACTGAGCACAGGTCAGGACAGTGGTCCTCAAAGAGCTGGAGTTTGCGAGCATCCCCAAAAAGAGATTCTGTCACTGAGAACAAGATTCTGTTTTGCACACCTCTGCCGGTCTGACTTGACAAGCTTACGGAAGTGCTGGATAGGTGTGGTTTTCTTTTAATTCTAGAGCACCTTCTGCCCTGCTCTTTGGATACCCAGAGCCTCAATAAAAACGTCGCACCAAGCTATGGTTTGGTGTTAACTACAATGTAGAATCTACATCATGGTTTAAGTGTCCGGGTGATCTTTGACTTTTTTTTTGGGTCATTCCTCTGTTGGACTTCATGCAGCGGCCTCTAGAAAGAGAGAAATAGCTGTCACTGTGTACAGGGCTGGATCATGCTCGTTGCTTGCATTTGAACTGGGTTTCCCATTCTGGTATGGCAGCGTGTCCCGATCCATGATTTGTCAATCTAGGTGCAATTAATCCAACCCGAGTCTGGCATTCATAATTATGATTTGATGCCATGCGTTGGAATGTGGCCCAGATTCAGTGAAGCAAAATGGGAGCTGAGAAGGTGCATGATTTTGAAAGCTGGTTGAGCTGAGCCTTCAAAACTGGATCATCCTCTTGGCTCAGCATTCTGAGCCTCGTGGCGCAGTGGTTAAATGCCTGTACTGCAAGTAAAACTGTGCTCACGACCTGGGGTTCAATCCCAGGTAGCAGGCTCAAGGTTCACTCAGCCTTCCATCCTTCCGAGGTCGGTAAAATGAGTACCCAGCTTGCTGGGGCGGGGGGGGGGGGCAATGTGTAGCCTGCACTCTGTAATTAAAATTGTAAACCGCCCAGAGACTACTTGTAGTAGTATGGGGCGGTATATAAGCAGAACACTTTGCTTTGCTTTGCTTTGCAGAAATGCGGATATATATTTTAATCTGCGGTCTTAAAATCCTTTTCTTTGGGCCCACGCTTGCGGGTTCCTTAGAATGCTGATGATTGCCATCCGCAGTGCTGTAATTGCCGCCGCTCCCGCCGCCGCCGCCGCCGCCGCCGCCGCCGCTAGCTCACTGGCTTCTCTCCTTCCTTGTTCTCCAGGGTACCCCGTTGAAATACGACAGTGCCCCTTCCGCAAGTGCCAAAAAAGCACGACGTCCGGTCCATTATCGGCAGCCCCGGGAGGACGTTCCATCCCATGCATTCTCTGGATGTCATGCAGGACCCGCGGGCTCTGGAAAGAGCTTACGAGGAGAGTTTGAAAAGCCGTCCCAGCCCGGTGGCCAACTCGGCCGGATCCATCACGAGAGGAGCCCCGGTGATTGTGCCAGAGCCCGGGAAGCCTCGACACAGCCCGCTCGCCTACGAGGACCACCAGGCGGCCCACGGGGCAACTTTTGGGAGTCACCTGCACCGAGGATCCCCGGTGTCCACGCGGGAGCCGACCCCCAGGCAGCATGAAGGTTGGTGCCGCTTCCTTCTCTCGGCTGCCAAAGAGGCTTCCTCTTGTTTGTTTGTTCTCCCCCTGGCCGTGATTTCCGGGCACGCATTGGTGGCTCTCGGTTCGCTCTCCCCTCGGCTCTTTCTCAGTGCCATTCGTGGTGCTTTCAAAGGGCGGGGAGAGAGGTGCCCCAACTCTCGCCCCCCCCTCCTTCAGGGGTGTCAGATGAGAAAGTCCCGCCTGTAGAAGCAGACCAGAGGCGCCTTTTGCCCATTGCAGAGGGAGGTGTGTCATTTGCTTCATGCTTCGTGACTAATCCATCGATCTAGAGAAAAAGTTCAGGCAACTTCCTCCATTAGGGTAGGGCCCACCCTTGGAGGACAGCCTCCCGCTTGTTCATCTCCGAGAATAAAGGCTTCTCTCAGTGGTTGCCTTTGTGATGTACGCATCGGGCTCACACCCTGAAAGCAAGACTGCAGGGAGGCTTGTAACCAGAAGGGTCGAGAAGCCCTTTCCCTGCTCTTTCTCATCTTCTAAGCAATGCACTACGCTCCAAAACGAAGGAAAACAGTTTGGTACCGAGTGTGAAAGTTAGATGTTGACCATCTTTCCAAAGGGGGAAGCACTCAGCTTAGGGAAGGGGTGTTCATGCCTCATAGAGCATAAGCTTGGCCTATGGCTGCGTGTAAAACAGAGGTGGGATTCGGGGATCCAGAGCTGTCCCTTCCCATGCTAGGTCGAAAAAGTGGAGGGAATGTCCCAGAATTCAAAATGTCGTGGCAATCAAAAGGGTTGGCACCAGGTGGGGGGGAAGACTTTTGTGTACCCTTTAAATGTAGAGACAAGTGCAGCCCCCAAGTGGCGATGGTAGGTCTCTGTTAAGAGAAGAACATGGTCGTCTTTGCAAAACAAAAGCAAAAAGCAAAGTGTGGTGCTATATAGACTGTCCCACAGTGTCTTGAGCACTCTCGGGGCCTTTTGCAAGTAATGATGCAGGCTGCACGGTACCCCGCCTGGATACTCATTTTATTGACCTCAGAAGGATGGAAGGCTGCGTGAACCTTGATCCGGCTAGCTAGACTTGAACCCCAGGTTGTGAGCCCAGTTACGGCCGCAGTGCCGCAGTTCCACCCCTGTGCCACAGGGCCCTCCCTTAGGACAAGGGGAAGCCTCAAAGCTCTTCCCGCGTCCCTCGTTTTCAACCAGAGTTTTGTCTTTGACAGGAAGCATCACCACTGGAAAGCCTGTGTCTCAGGACCGGAAGCTTCCCCCGAATCCTAGAGATCTGGCCAGCTCCAAATCTCCCCACGCTACCCTGGCGGAGCACCATCACCCCATGTCCCCCTACGAGCACCTGCTCCGGGGAGTCAGTGGCGTCGACCTTTACCGTGGGCACATCCCGCTGGCCTTCGACCCAGCGGCTGTCCCTCGGGGTATCCCTCTAGAAGCAGGTAAGAAAACAGCACAGGGCTTGAGGTTTGGCAAACGCCCGCTGTTCAGCGCTCTCTGTGTTTGGAGGGCACCGGGCCAACGAGGGCAGCCGGGCACCGATTCACCTCTTGCTTCTGTTCTGCCTGACAGCAGCTTATTACCTGCCAAGGCACCTCGCGCCCAGCCCGACGTATCCCCACCTCTACCCGCCGTACCTCATCCGCGGCTACCCGGACACGGCCGCCATGGAGAACAGGCAGACCATCATCAACGATTACATCACCTCCCAGCAGATGCACCACAACGCTGCCGCGGCCACCGCCATGGCCCAGAGGGCGGACTTACTGCGTGGCCTGTCTCCTCGTGAGCCTTCCCTCGCCCTCAACTATGCAGCAGGTCTGGGAAACGTGGCATGCGGGGGGGGGCAGAAGGGGAACGTTTGTGGGGAGGCGTAGAGGGCCAGGAAAATCAGGGGAGGTGGGGTGAGGAGTCTGCCTTGGGAAAGGCCAGCCACAGTCCTGTGCCAGCTTAAAGAGACATTGGAGGGCATTTTAATCACGTAAATCTGTCACGGGGCAGACGTCTGTGGTATTCCTGCTGGGGAGGCAGACCCCCAGCTCTGACCCTGCAGTGTTGACAGTCTGGTGAAGGAAGGAAGCTGAGCCGTTCTCGAAGTACTGGAACTTGTAGCCTTGCTCCAAGAGATGGTGGCAGGTGACAGGGATGCGGCCCAGTTTGCCACCTCAGTGGTTCCACTGGCAGGGAGATCATGAACTGTTCGGCCTCGGATTTTTAGGATTCCCCCCTTGTTCAGTGCATTTCCAGCTCAGGCCCAGTGGGGGTGGCAACCGATGGTCTCTCCAATCAGGAGTACAGCTCGTTGCAGTGCACTTGCTTAAAAAGTTAAAGGTTCTTCCGGCACGTGCATGCTAGTTGTGTCTGACTCTAGGGGGCGGTGCTCATCTCTGTATTCAAGCCGAAAAGCCAGTGTTGTGCAAGTCCGTGGCCATGTGCCCGGCGTGGCTGCAAGGAAACACTGTTTTACCTTCCCGATTTTTACAGCGGTACCTATTTGTCTACTTGCATTTTACAAGCTTTCGAACTGCTAGGTTGGCAGGAGCTGGGTTTAACAGTGGGAGCTCACTCCACTGCGTGGTACCCGGGATAATGCTTAATCCATCACTAAAAACTGCAGGCGGATTAGCCTTTGACCTGTGAGGAGTTTGCTGCCTTTAGGCAAGGAGGCGACCAGGAAATAGGAGTGGGTGTTTCCTTGCACCTTGCAGAAACAGTGAGGGGGATAAAAAGAAAAAAAACCCAAATAACACTCACGTTTTACAGTGTGCCACCAGGCGGCGCTGCCCTTTTGGTTCTACACTCCCCCCTCCTTCCGCTAACGGGCTGTTCCTCCCCTTGTTTTTTTCCGAGCAGGGATCATTGATCTGTCTCAAGTGCCACACTTACCAGTCCTCGTGCCTCCCTCCCCTGGGACCTCGGCGGCCTCCATGGACCGGATCACGTACATCCACAGCGCCCCCCAGCCCTTCACTAGCCGACACAGCAGCTCGCCTCTGTCCCCAGGTAGGCTGGCCCGGATGCAGAGCCTCGCATTTTCAGGTGCTTCTCGAGACATCTTCCCCGAAATCGTTGGCAACAGGAGACAACTCTCCCTCCCACCCCCCCCCACCCCTAAAAAAAAGGTGGGTGGCACGGGAGAAGGAAGAAGCAAGCTTCCCGAGCCAGTGCTGCAGCAGGAGGTTTGCATATCAGCAGATGGAGTGGGCAGGGTGCGCCTGGGCGACAGAATTCTGCTTCCTATTGAGACAGGAAGGCTTTTCGGGGATCGAGGGGGAAGTGTCGGCTTCTGGCATCACCGGGTCGTAGCCTTGGGCCACAGAATCCTAACTGCACAGACTGCTGGTGCTCAAATTTATTCTCCGCCAGGTTGGCGCAGAATTTAGGGGGCTGGTGTCTTGTTCAATAAGCCCTTCTTCCTCAGAGGTCATTTCGCTTGTATAGCTCTTGTCACGCTGCATTTTTCATTGAGGAATGAGAAAGGAAGAGGTTGGGGAATGAAGGACAAGCCAAAATAAGGTGTTTCTGGAAACGAGGGAGAATAAAATCTATCCTCCCTTCGTAAGATAGATCAGTTGTCGTCGCTGTTATTGGTGGCGGCCAATGTTGGTGGGGTAAGAAAAGACCACCTGCTTAGACGTTTGTCCGTGCTGAAAGCATCGTTTATTTTAACAGGGGCACACGCACACCTGACCAAGCAGACAGGACCTTCGCTTTCTGAACGGGAGCAAGAACGAGACCGCGAACGGGAGCGTGAAAAAGAGCGCAAGAAATCCGTCTTGACGGCTACGACTACGGTGGAACACGCTCCTATCTGGAGACCAGGTTGGTTGGGATTAACACCAGAGGCCTTGATTAGTTGATTGATTATATTTCTGTCCCACCCTTCTGGCCAAACGGCCACTCCGGGTGGCTGACAACAATCTTGATATAAAGAAATATCCCAGTTTCTACGGGGAAAGGAAAGGCGCTTAGAAGGACCTCTTTCCCTGCCTTTGTCCCCCTTCGACCCTTCTGCTCCGGGCTTCTCCTTATACTCCTTTGTGTTTTCTGGCAGGAACGGATCAGAACAGTGGCCGTTCATCCGCACACTCTAACAACCACAAACACTCCCCCGTCTCGCCCCGCACCCAGGAGAATATCCAGCAGCGCCCCAGCGTGCTCCACAACACAAATATGAAAATGATGTCCTCGGAGTACCTTGCCCCGTCCGTCCTACGGTAGGTTCTAAGAAGGGAAGGCCTCTTCTTCACAGACTTCTGGGTGCCTGGCTGTTAGGGGCGAGTTAGTGCAACTCTTGAGCCCATTTTGCCAATGTTCATAGAATCATAGAGTTGGGAGAGACCTCAAGGGCCATCTAGTCCAACCCCCTGCCATGCAGGAATCCCATCACAATATTTCCGACAGATGGCCATCCAGCCTCTTCTTAAAAACCTCCAAAGAAAGAGACTCCACCACCCTCCTTTGTGGCAGCATCTTCCACTGCCAAACAGCTCAAGTTCTTCCTAATGTTCAAATGGAATCTCTTTTCCTGTCGTTTGAAACCATTGCCCCGAGTCCTAGTCTCTGAAGCCATGGAAAACAAACCTTGTTCCCTCTTCAATATGACATCCTTTCAAATATTTAGACATAGCTATCATATCCCCCCTCAGCACAAGTCAGAAGTGCACCCTATACCTCCCTGGTTGGCGAGAGCCTCGCAGAGAATTGTCACACACATGGTAGTTCTACAGCAAGGGTTGTATGGTCGTGGCTTGAGGTGATAATGAATATAAGTAGGTGAAGCCAAGAGCCCACCTAGTCCAGCTTCCTGTCTCTTGTCATGGCCCCACCAGATCCCTCTGGGGAGCACAGGAGACAATGAGATCCCTGCCTCCTGATCCCACTCCCCTACCTCTGGCAATGATTGGAGAATGGGACAGAAGTCTCCCTTGTAACTTTTACTTAAATGAAACCCTGCAAGCCTCTTGGTGCAGTGATTAAGCTGCGGCAATAACTGTGCTCATGACCTGGGGTTGAATGCCAGGGAGCCGGCTCAAGGTACACTCGTCCTTCCGTCCTTCCAAGGTCAGTGAAATGAGCAGGCAGCTCACCGGGAGGGCAATGTGTGAGTGCTTTAAGCGTTATGGGGCGGTATATTAGCAGTGCACTTTGCTTCTTCTTCTCTTTTGCTGCTTTTTTTTTTTGCTTTGAAAACCTAAAAGCCTGTCTGGTGTGGAAGGAAATGGTAACCGTGAGCCCCGAATGGCACGAATTGTTCCATCCCCAACCCAGCTAGTTCCTTCTTCTCCTTTCTGCTCTTCAGGTCCTCCTCCTCCTCCTCCTCCTCCATCACCACCACGTCGCCCCTCCGCTCCTCTAGCTACTCTTCGGCTTCGTCGCTGCGCAGCGCTGTAAGTGGCACGGACAGCTACGCCTCGGCCACGGAGATGGCGCACGGGCAGAAGGACAGCTGCCGGGCGCCAGAGGCCAAAACGGAACGGCTGCCCATGGACGGTAGCCCGTTCCCCTCCAAGCTGCCCCCAGGGGCAGGCCTAGAACAGTTGCCGTCTCCCATTAAAGCCACGGAGCCCCGGCCTTTGCCCTCCTCCTCCTCCTCCTCCTCTTCCTCCTCCTCCTCCTCCTCCTCCGGGCCAGGTTCGAGCCACCCCTGTAACAGAGGACAGGGGAAAAGCCAGCCTCAGCCTCACCCGCCCCTAGACCCGTCGCTGCACGCCGTCTCGGCCAGTGAGCAGCAGCCGCCGCAACAGCAGCCGCAGCCCAGTAGAGAAAAGAGTAGGACCTTTTCTGTACAGGAGCAGGAGCTCCGAGCACTCGGTAAGACCACCATGACTGCGGCCAGCTTCATAGATGTGATTATCATGCGTCAAATTTCTTGCGATAAGGGGAAGCGAGAGAGAGCCTCGCTAAATAACGACGCCAATAGCAGCGATGGTAAGAAATTGGAGCTGGGGGGGGGGGGGGCGGGAGAGGGGGTGGTGGTTCTCCCGGGTCCGTGGCCTTGAAACATACACCAATACATCTTTTTAAGAGACCCGCCCTCCCCTAAATCATTTTTGAAGTTCAGTTTTGTTTTTTCGTTTGTGGTGACGGCCTGTTTTTTGTTCTGTATGGTTGTTGGGTTTTTCCTTTTGTGGGTCAAAGCAGTCGGTATCTTCCCATCACCACCACCACCACCACCACCTCAGACCTTCATCTTCATATCCCTTCATGTTTTTTTGTTCTCCACTCCCTTTCGTAAGTGGTTGCTGTCGTGCATGTTGCTCAGTTCTTGGGTGGATATTATTGTGGGGCCAAACTGACCAAGGGGGTGGAGTGGGGGCAAAAGGGAGAAGCACATGTCCCCTCACGGGAACATGTCTAATAATAACGGGTGGAGGGGCCTGGTTTTCTGGGGTTATTCTCTGCTCCCCAATATGACTGAAAATGTTGGAAGAACCTATACCGTATTTGCAAGGTGCGCACTGATTTTAACATACAGAACATGTTTTTGGCACTGTCGTGTGGTCGTGAAGTAGAAGTAATGAAATCACACACACACACACACACACACACACACACACACACACACACACACACACACACACACACACACACACACACACACACACACACACACACACACACACACACACACACACACACACACACACACACACACACACACACACACACACACACACACACACACACAGGTTCCAAATATTTCCATTCATGTTGTAATTTCAAAAATGACCCCAACTCTGCACTGTGTTGTGTTCACATGCAGAATGTGACCCAGGTACCCTTTTGAGAGCTGAAGGAGCTCGCAGAAAATCAAACCACTGAATCATGATAGTTAAAGGCCCCTTTGGTTTTTATCCTGGAGCGGCACCGAGAGCTGAGCCAAAAGCAGCTTGGTCTACCGCTGAATTGTCGGTGGCGGGGTAATATTGCCTAGCCGACAGTACTCTCTAAGCGGTACCAAAGCTCCCGTGCCATTTCATGGTGAGCTGTGACCGTAATTTAACCTGGACATCGTTAAGGAAATCAAAGGATATCTTCAAAGGAAAAATCTTAAGTGTGATCATAAGAGTCACAAACCACTCAAGAGATTCTGTAGCAGGGCAGGTGCCTCTACCTGTGACGGGAAAGGGATGTGGGTGATATTCCACCCCGCCATAGATCATAGGCTCAAAACCACCACTCCCAACTTGGTGCTTTCAACATCCCGGTTGAGAATTATGGAGCGTGTGGTTTGACACACCAGCCGAGGGAAGGCCAGGTAGCGACACAGGAACGAATCTCAGCAGCTTTGGGTGAAGCCCACCTGCAGGGCTTCGGGGATTCTTTGGGTGGTTGGTCTGTCCGGCTGAATCCATCACAGTCTTCTTTCTGGCAGCAGCTGTAGCCGCGCTCGGCTGTCACTCAGTTTTAAGGATCCCGGCTGCTTTTAATGCTCCGTAGGTTTCCGTGGAGGTTACAGCCCTGACGGCATCGAAGCGGTGAGCCCTGTGAGCTCTCCCAGCGTTCTTCACGAGAAAGGGGCGAAGCTGTCCCAGGAGATGGAGAAAGGGCGCGGAGAGGAGCAAGAGGCACGCTCCAAGCCGTCAGGTGAGCCCCTCGCCACCTTTATACGTGGCAGCGTTTTGCCGCGCAAAGGTCGTGTCTCCTGCCCGTCTTCTCTGGCCAGTGCACGCTCTTCCTCGTGCCATGCTCTTTCAACCATTGCACCCGTGATGCAGTAACAAGGAAGCTCTTCCACCCAAAAAGTGCCAGACGGGAGCAGTGCCCACTCCTGGCTTTCGGATGCTATTTATGTATTGACAGATGCTTTAAAAAGGGGCGGGGATACCTTACTTACTTGTCAACCAAAGAACGCCACGTGTACTCTTATTGCAAAGGTGGGGTAATGTTTGTCTTACCCCATATTTAATACAGTGGAACCTTGACTTACATCATTAATCCGTTCCGGAGGTCTAGACTTAAGTCAAACATGACTTAAGTCAAACAAACTTTCCCCATAGAAAGTAATGGGAAAGTGGATTAATCCGTTCCAGACGATGAAAAAGACCCCCCAAAACAGCAATTTAACCCAAATTTGACTGTCTCCCCCCCCCAAAAAACACACATACACACACACTTCCCTCGCCAAGTTGTGGAGAGGGGGGCTTCTCTCCGCAGCCCAGTTTCCCTTCTGAGGGGAAAGAGGAGCCTTCCCTGCCCGGACATGACCCTTTTTGGGAAGAGGAACCGAGCAGGCTCCTGGCCTCGCCTCTGGTGACCCCTGGAAGGCCAGCCGAGGCGGGTGGGGTGGGGGGAGAAAGCCCTGCTTATGGAGCGCGGCCAGGAAGGAACAGGACGGGGGCAGAGGAGGAGGTCTCCATCTCGAGAGCCGCAGGGATCACCAGGCATTAATGCTGCCGCTGCCGCCTCCTGCCAGGGAGTTTTCTCCCGTCGGACCTCGAGAGTGTGGGTGATTTGGTCGTGGCCCCTGAGCTGGTGGGCATGGCCTCATGCCGTAAGAGGCTTCCCTCGTCCCCTTCGCCAGAGTGGTCGGCCAAGCCAGTGGCCCCAGCCAGGAAGGGCGGCCTCCCTTCCCCCAACGCCCAGGCGCACGGGTCCCGAGAGAAGGCAGGGCTCTTTCCCCCACCTTCGGCACCCCCTCTGGCCAGGTAGCCCCCCCCTGCCCTCAACACCCACACCCTCCCGCATTTGAGGGGGGGTTTCCTCGTCCCTCCCTCTTCATCCACGGGCTTGCAAGTGGTCATCCACTGCCCCTCCCATGCACACACACACACACACACACACACACCTGAGGCCAACCGGCAGGGGGGAAGGTGGCTGGATCCTGGCCCTTCTGCCCTGCCCCCCCCCCATTGCTCACCTGTTTCTCTGCCTGCCGCTGGCCGAGGAAGAGCTCCGGGTGCTCGGAGCTGGCCTCGCCAAAGCCGCCGCCGCCAGAGGAAGGAACAACGGCCTGTCCCTTCTTCCTTCTTCTGGCGGCAGTGGCGGCAGCTCCTGGCGAGGCCAGCCCCAAGCACCTGGAGCTGTTCCACGGCCTCGCCAAAGCCGCCGCTGCCGGATGAAGGAAGAAGAGCCAGCTCTGGCAGCTGCGGCTCCCGGCGAGGCCAGCCCCAAGCTCCCGGCCCTTCTTCCTCTCCCCAGCTTCGGCGAGGCCAAGGAACAGCAGAGAGGCAGCAGCATTTGAAGGCAGCAGCCGGGATGCTGGGTCCTAGCTGCCGCCCTATTCTGGGGCCTTGCGCTGGGGCTCCGAGACGTAACTCAGAGCCTGTGACGCAAGTCAAACAGACCCCTAGTGGACGTAAGTCAAATATGACGTAAGTCAAGAGGGACGTAAGTCAAGGTTCCACTGTATTCCAGCTGTTTTAATACCCCCCCTGATTTTCTCTCCTCCCCCCCCCCAGGTCCCATGAAACCCTCTGGAATGGACGCCCCCCACATGCAGCAGCTCCATCCCCACCCGGAAGGGAGACCACAACCCTGCCAGCCTTTCCCGGGACCCCAAAACGCCAAAGGCCACCAGCGGACCGTCACTCTGGCAGAGCATATTAACGTAATCAGCGCTTGCAATTTTACCACGCGGGCAGTTCAGTCAATGAGCAAAGGAGTGGAAGTTCCCTTCACCAGCCGCGTTCGGCTGCAGAAGAAGAGTTGTCCGAGATCAGCTCCGGTGGGAGGTTTTGAAGTCTCGGCAACACAAGGGGGGGTCCCCTCGTTTTCCACAGAGGAGAAAAACTGTCCCAAGAGAGACTGTCTGCAACCTCACAGTCGTGGACAGTCTTTCTGCGCTTTGTCGCAGCCCTTTAGGGATTTTTTTCTTTGAAAGTACAGTGGAACCTTGTACAACAAACAGCTTGTATAACATAAAATCTGTACAACATAAAAAAAATTCCGGAGAGAGGGGAAATTTGTTTTAACCTCATCGCCTATGGGGAGAATTCGTACAACATACAAATGGGATTACTCCGTTTTCAATGCATTCCTATGGGAATTTGTATACAGGAAAATTTGCTTAACGTAATTTCATTTTGGACGAATTAATTCCTTTATACAAGGTACCACTGTACACAAAATCCACCCCCACCCACCCCGGGCGGTTCCGTGGACCTGAGGGTAATCCATCGCAGCACCTTGGAAGTGCGCGAGACCTTTGGAGCAGGGGTTAGCAAGCTGCTTTCCACCTCCTCCCAAGACCTTTGCCCAACCAGATGCACAGACACAACAAAACACAAAAACAACAGTTGTTGTTCCCAAAACAAGCCTGTCTTCCTCTTTTCCTGCAGGAGGTCATCACCCAAGACTATACACGTCGCCATCCGCAGCAGCTGAACTCTCACATCCAGAACCCAGTCTACTCCTACCCGGTGGCTCCTTGCCCCCCTCTGGACCTCCGGCGAACCCCCAACGAAGCTTATCTACAGCAGCAGCAGCAGCAGCAAATGGAGCATCTCCCCAGTTCGAGAATTTCGCCAGAAATCGACGGAAGCAAAAGGTGAGGCTTTTCTGTTCCCGTTGTTTGCCTGCCTGGGACTGGTCTACAAAAGTACAAATGGCACAAGCCAGAAATGGTTGTGCGTGTTGTGTCGTTACAGTCATGACTTGACTCTTCGTGACCCCATGTCCATGGAGTTTTCTTGGCAGGAATACTGGAGTGGTTTGCCAGTTCCTACTCCAGGAGCCTACAGCACATGGTATTCCCTGGTGGTCTCCCATCCACGTACTCACCAAGGCCGACCCTGTTTAGCTTCCAAAATCAGGCGAGATTGGATGTGCTTTAGGGCATCTGTGCATTATTAAGTCAGAAGAAAATGAACTGTCCATTTGGTGGAGGTGCGGCAGAGCAGGGGAAGCACTTAGGATTAAGCCAAGGAGCCGCCAACAAGAACTCCCCTGATGGTCTTCACCGGGGCCCTTGCCCTCCCCTCTCCTCTTGCCCCAAGAGGTCCGATCTACCTGCTGGCGTTCTGTCCGCTGGACTTTGGTTTGGTCAAATGGTCTTTCCATTCCCAACCCGAGAGAGAGAAGAGAGGACATAAGAAGTATGTAGTTTAACCTCTGAGGTGGTTGCATCGTCCAGTCCACCTTCTTGCCTCCCGCAGTGATTAAGCTAAGGAAGCTGGTTTGGGTTTTGGTGGATCTCCGCAAACATGGAACTCAGAACGAGGAGAAAACGATCCAAAGATTCCCCTGTGTGCTTTCCTCTTCCAAGTGCTATGTCACAAATGGAGAAGGCCCTTCAGGAGTTGGCTTCCACACATTGCTCCTGTAATCTTCCAACAGGGAGCAGCACCTCATGGAAGACGCAGCTTAAAAACATTATTCTGTGGCTTGCCGTTTCCAGTATCCCCTATCAAGCACGCCCAGGGACCAAAGCTGCCTTGAGCATTCTGGGTCTTGTGGTCCAAAACTTAATGCTGATAAGCTCCAGTTTAAAAGACCCTCCTGTTTCAGGACTTTGGAGCCTTCCAGTTGTACTTAGGTAGAGCCCCAAGGTCCGTGTGCCTGGGTCTAGCAATAATTGGTCCCCACAGACACATTTGTGTTGTGTGTGTTGTGTCGTTACAGTCGTGACCGACTCTTCGTGACTCCATATCCATGGAGTTTTCTTGGTAGGAATACTGGAGTGGTTTGCCAGTTCCTACTCCAGGCGCCTACAGCACCTGCTATTCCTTGGAGGTCTCCCATCCAAGGACTCACCAGGGCCGACTCTGTGTAGCTTCCGAAATCAGGCGAGATATGCTTAGCTAGACACATTTGTAGACAAGCACAATGTTGCTGTACCATTGGGAAGAAAACAATGGTTGTGTCCAAACTATTAGACTCTCTCCTGAACTCCACGCGGGTTCATGTGAGGTTGGATTCCTCCCAGCATCGCAGCTCTCTCTTTAAGGCCTTCCTTTTTTCCAGTCTAAACTCCAGTCCTTTTTAAAGCTTATCTGCTGATTTGTTATGTGCCCCCCCTTCGGTTCCTCTTGGTTTCCTCATGTGGGCGGCAAAAGGGAAGAGAGGCATGACTTAAGAGGGTCTTCACTTGCTCCTTCCTCAGGTCTCCTGAGCAAATCAAAGTGCCTGCTTCTGATAACTGCATAGAACCCATCTCGCCCCCAGATGGAATGGGAGAAGCGGATCACGTGCGGAACACGGCCTACTCCCTTCTGTATCGAGAAGGAGATCAGATGGAGCAAAGGTAAAAAGCAGGGCCAGGAGAGCCCAGCCAGTCCAGTCCGGTTCTATGCAGCCTGCCATAATGTCACGATTCTGCATCCCCGGCTTGTGGCCATTCTTGTTTTTGTCCTTCTCCTCTACCCCCCCCCCCCCCCGGTACTTCTTGGGATTCCGGTCATGAATAGCACAGGCTAGAGATCAGACTTGGGCATCCAAGGGCTGCCCGCACTCCAACCAGGATCACGCGGAGTAGCTTTCTGTTTTGTTTTGTTTTGAAATGTTGGGCGAGCCTCTAAAATGAGCAGCCAAGGCAGCTGGGCGTGAGAGTGTATCCGGGTAGGTTCTTATGACCCCGTAGAGGTCTCTGTGTGTGTTAGGAGTAGCTTTCGGACTAGATGGCGTGGTATACAAATCCAATAAATAAATAACTTAGGACCTTTCTCATAGAGGGTCTGGGAGCCGCACGTGCTGTTAGATGCCGGAATAATGCATTTTGCAACCAGGGGCCTCTAGGCAGAAGGACGCAAAAGAGCATGTTGCGCTCACAGCACCTCCAATACGACGGGCTGTCTCTTTTTGCAGGATGGGTTCCAAATCTCCTGGGAACAACGCCCAGCCGCCAGCCTTTTTCAGCAAACTCACGGAGAGCAATTCAGCCATGGTAAAGTCCAAGAAGCAAGAAATCATCAAGAAGCTGGGCACCAACAACAGGAGCGAAGCGGAATACAGTAAGGATGTCTAAGGCTTCGGCCCTTATTCCCGGTACTCGGTAGGGGCCGTCCGTCAAGCCATTTAGGGTGGCGGGGCTGAGCTGACTATGTTTTTCAAACAAGGGTAAAGACATGAGGTGTGAACCAGTGCAGTGGATAGGATGAGCGCTCCGGGGGAGGGTGCTGGGTTCAAATCTTCACCTGAGCTTGGAATTGCACTGGCAGGTGTCATTGGTCAAGCCCAGGGGTGCTCAAAGTTTTCAAACAGCGGGCCGGTCCACTACCCCACCCCCCAGACACCACTGGGGGCTGGACCACAGTCCAAAAAAAAAAAAAAGGCCGACATTTTAAATTGCCCCGCGTGGCTGCCGCTGGTGCCTTGACCATCTGGGTGGCAGGGGGGGGGGAGCGGGAGACCTTTCCGTGGCCCTCCCACTTTGAACTGTCCCACTAGCTAGCATGCCGATCATCTGGGCGGTGGGTGGAGGGAGTGAGGGAAGCGACATAGCCCACCGCTTTGAACTGCCTCTGCAATAGAAGCAGCTGCGGAGGCTGGCTTGCTTGCGAAGCAGGGGGTAGGTGGGGGGGTCTGCAATTGGTCCCGGGGGCTGGATTCAGGACCCTGGGGGGGGCCGCATCCGGCCCCCGGGCCTTAGATTGAAGACCCCTGGTCAAGCCTCTCCTTGACTAGTTCACCTAGCTTGGAAGCTCTATTAGTGTCGCTGTTAAGCCAGGCATGACTTGATGGCACATAACGCACATCACTTGTAATTCTGAAGGTGTTTTTTCTTTTCTTGTTTCAACATCAACAAACCCAGTTCCAGTATTTTTCCTCTGTGATTAAAAGTATGTTTCACTGGGATCGGATCATCCCATGTTGGAATACTTAAAAGTGTTGCAAGAGGACAGCCGTCGTGATGATTATCCCATAAAGCATCCTTCGGGTGCTGCTTGCCGCTTTTAAGCCTTTCCTTTCCTTCCAGATGTCGGGCAGCCCGGGACAGAGATTTTCAACATGCCAGCCATTACTGGAACAGGTAACTTACTCCACTCCTTTGCCCGTCTGGCGCCGGACTCTCTCCTGAACGCCCCCCCCCCAAAAAAACCACACACATATACTCTTTTGATTTTGAAAACCACATCAAACATCTCGGGGCAGTTTAGCCAGTGACGTAGGTGCCCAAGAATCAAGGCGAGGCCCGTCATCTTGTTTGCCAACGGGATTACGGAGGTTGGGAATTCCAGTTCTTAAGATACATCTCCCAGAGATAAGACACCCAGTTTGAGCCGTGTTAACGAACACCTCTTCCAGGTAACAGAAAAACATGAGTGAAAAGGGAAACTTTTGCGATAATGTAAAAGAGTGGTTTAAGGCAGCGGCGTGGAAAATATCACTTCAACCCAAGGGGGAAAGCCTATGAACTGGATTTCCTTCCTTCTTTTTCTCTCTCCCCTCCCTCTCCCTCTCTCTTCCCCCCCCCCCTATTTTTTTTTTTACAAAGACATCCCTTCACTTCCATATTGCTCAGTCTCTCTATTTATTATTATTATTATTATTATTATTATTATTATTATTATTATTATTATTATTATTATTATTATTATTATTATTATTATTATTATTATTATTACTCCTTGATCTCATGCCCCGGAAAAGAGGTTTGGCAGGCAGCTGACCCCATGACTACTTCCTTCTGCCTTTGTGCATTGCTGCACCTTAACTGCATGGCTTCTGATGACTCACAATGGCGACACCAAAACCACACACACACACACACACACACACACACACGTATCTGTGTTTTCTCCGCTCTTCCACCATTAGGGGACTGTATCTAATATCCTCCGCCCTAAGAAGGCAGAATCAATCTGCAATAATGGAGCAGGGCAGTATCCTAGAGGGAACCATGTGGGGATATAGGATAGGTGTATTCCAAGGATAGGAAAAGCCATATAAGCATCCCCTGCCATATAATATATCTGGAATTTTCCTCCTGGCACTTTGAAGTTGGAAATAACCCCCTTCCTTCGGCACTTCCTTCGCCTTCTTTTTCTAGTAGCAAATAGTCGGATTTAAAGTTAAAACACAAAATCCCTAATTTAATATAGGGTGGGGTCGAGGATGCTCTCTAGGTGAGAAAAATCTTCTGACTTAATGCGCCACCCTTCCCTTCAACTTCCTTTCCAAACTGTTCACTCAGATCAAGGCTTTTTGTACTGAGACTGTTTTTGGAATCAAGGCACTCCTAAAGACGGACGATCTGCCTTGACCAGGGAGTGAATGAGCTGTTTCTTGGCCATTTCATGCCCAAGTGGGAAGGAAAACGCAACATGTCTGTGGCCCTGTTTCTGATCAGCAGCACCCAGACCTTCAACAGCCCGTGGCCACTGTGACAAGAGATACGCTGGCAGCCACTCCGGCACCCTGCTTAGGAGAGATGCCATATGGCCGCCGGATGGTAGCCGTTCCTGCCTAAAAGCAAGAGTCGCCTGTTTCTGACCAGCCACGCCGAGGGTGGCCAAGGCTGCTCCCCTGCCGGTAGTTGGGCAGGAGTTGGCGCGTCACTGGAGGCGTATTGGGACAGGGATCCACACCGAACCCTTACGGCGGCTCCATCGGTGTGTGCGAGTGTGGATATTGAGCTGCTGCGCCCTGTTCGTCCGGAGATAAAGCCTGATGGGATAGACACCGAGTGGTTGACCCTTCACCACAAGTTTCTGGGCCACAGCCGGGGGGGGGGGGGGCCAGTGTGGGTGTGGAGCAGATGGTGTGTGTGTGTGACAGTGTGGATGTGGCATTCGAGAAACAAAAACCTGGGCATCGTTTTTGTTTCTGTCGCCGTCCCGGCAGCCTCTCCTAGAAGCGGCAGGGAAGAAGTGGAGAGACGGCTGGCTTCTTCCGGGTTTTGTGGGGAAACCGATATGACAGCCGTGACGTAGTTTGTTGCTATGCAAGAATGCGCTGCTGACTGTTTGTTTATTCCCTCCTCCCTTGTTGCCTTCCCTCTCTCCCCCCCCCCACTCCACCCAACCACCTACCCAATTTCTCATCTGGCTCCCCCCCCCCCCCGTTTCTCCCTCCCGCCCCCCTTTCTTTCTCCTTCCACACCTCCCAGGGTTAATCAGTTGTAGGAGCCAGTCGGTCCAAGAAAATTCCAGTACCAACATGGGGTTGGAGGCAATTATTAGGAAGGCCCTAATGGGTAAATATGACGAGCAGTGGGACGAGCGCTCTTCTCTCAGTGCCAATGCTTTTAACCCTCTGAATGCCAGTGCGAGCTTGCCCGCTGCTATGCCTGTAACCGCTGCTGACGGACGGATTGACGACATGCGCTCCTTGCCAGGTCTGCAGCTCTCCCCCCCCCCGTCTGCGTCACCCCCCCTCTTTTTTACTGTTGTGTTATTAATCCCCTCTTTGTCTTTTCCGTGGACACGCTTGTGTCCTTCCCGCCTCTTTCCCTTGAAGCTTTGGGCGTTTTACTTCTGTATTATTTCTTAATTATGCTGATTAATCCCCGTTCCCTTTTTAAAAAAAAATAAGCACTTAAACATGACAGACTGAAAATCGCTGTTTAGCTTCTTCTTTAAATACTGACAATTGTGCCGTCCCTTCCCTTTGTCCTTATTTTTTCCCCTCCTACTGATAATTTGTCGTTTTTATTCCTGTGTTATTAAAACTTAAAGGCTTGGGAGCGAAAGATGTGGAGGGTGGTAGAAGAAAGAAATATACAATTTACAGTTGCTCTGTAACACATGAGGCAGCGTGGGAGGGCAGCTTTAGAGAAGATGCACACAGAGGGTGGGGACTGAGCGTTCAAACTAGGGTTCTAGAAGACAAAAGGAGAAACGTGGCACTGTTTACTTACATGTTTAAATCAGTGGCGCATTGGATTATATGTCAATATTACATGTAAATGGAGGTCTATTAAAAAAATGTCCACCGTTTCTGTCTTTGGGCTCCTCACATCCCACTCCTGAAGAAAACAGTAGGGTTTTATCCCGGTGTTCAAACTTACCCTTCCCCGATGCCTTCTTGCCCATTCAAATCGGTCCTTTGCAGGTGGAGCATCAGCTAGTTCAGGAGCCCCGTCTGTCTGTCCATGCAGAGAGACTGCATTCTCGCAAGGCGTTCCTTTGATAACTGAGTGGTGGTGGTGAGAGGAACATGGGGTGGGTGGGTGGGGGCTTCCAGAAAGAAGGCCTCTTTGCCTGTCAGTCGGTGAATTTACTCCTGGGTTTGGCCACACATTTGCTCTTGAGACAACACGTTCACTCAGATCTTCTTCGTCTGTTGTAATTCAGAGATGGGCCATCGGCTTCATTTGGCGGACTCAAATGGACCAGAATAATTTAACTGTTCCATAGCACCCAGTCCACAAAATAGATCTCCGGGTGGCTTCTAAAAAGGGGCTCAGATTTTCTAAATACCGATTAGCTTTGCTAAAGGAGCAGCAGTCCCTGTGATTTTTTTTATATAGCCCGTCTTAGGAGTTGTGGTCTCATTCCAGGTGGGTAAGGCAGATTGTAACGGTGTTCGTTTTATATCTACGGAAGCTGTCCCTTGCTTGGTTCAGTTCCTGACTCGTGGGGGGATGGTGTTATAGCTGTATTTATCTGACTTTTAAAATCTGCCAAGCTATCTGTTAAGTGTTGTCGTTTTTCCCCATTCCTGCCACGAGAAATTCCTACTTAAGACAGTTCTTGGTGGACTCCAGCTGCCGCCGTTTCCAAACCCTTAGCCCTCATGGGTGGTTTGAATTGTGCTTCTTTTGTCAGGAGGAGGGAAGCCAAAGATAGCAGCCCGAGCCAACAGTCGCAAAGCCAAGTCTCCAGGGCCGGGCCTGTCCTCCTCCGAACGGCCGCCCTCTGTGTCATCGGTCCACTCCGAGGGAGACTGCAACAGGAGGACGCCTCTCACCAACCGGGTCTGGGACGACAGGCCGTCGTCAGCAGGTAAGAGACCTTGGTATCTGCGGTAGCAGTTGGCTTGAGCTCACAAAGGCTTGCATGTTAAGGACTCTGAAAGTGGCTAGAGAACAGCAGAGTTTGAGGGGATAAAAATCACTGGAGACATGCAAGTATGAAATTGGACAGAGCATATAACATATACAGTGGAGCCTCGTATAAGCAAACAATTTGTATAACATAAAATCTGTACAACGTAAAAAAATTCCGGAGATAGGGGAAATTTGCTTAACAGAATCGCCTGTGGGGCGAATCCGTACAACATAAAAATGGTCGCGATTAGGGATGACTCTGTTTTCCCATGCATTCCTATGGGAAATTTGTATAAAGGGGAATTTGCTTAACAGAATTTCTTTTGGAACGAATTAATTCCTTTATACAAGGTACCACTGTATACATATATCGGCAGAAAAAAAATTGACAGCATAACAACGTATGACAGCATAGCATTACGGAATGTGATGCAGAAAGAAACGATCCTAGTTACGGCAGATTCCGTCTGTTTCCAGGTTGCATTCGCTTATACTTCCCACGGCCTGGCAAGATCCAGATTGCATAAGCAGCACTTAGTTGCCCCCGAGGCGTGCTATGTCTTACAGATACACATTCTACATGACTTAGAACCTTTCAAACAGTTTGTACAACGTGACTCGGGGTTTTACGTCCGTTTTATACAACACGTGTAGCACACGCACACTTGCACGCACAGAGAAAGAAAGAGAGAGAGAGAGAGAGAGAGAGAGAGAGATTAAAACCTTGACATTGCAGCCAGCTTGCTGCCGTTAGGGGACAGAAGGAAGGAGATGGCTTCCAGGTCACACCAGGGGCCGGTGGAATATCCTCTCCTGTTATTGGAAGGCCTGAGACAGAGTGACATCCTGCCCATTGCCCACTGTGTTCTGCCCGTCTCCTTGTCTTTTCCCCCTCACCTCTAGAGACCCTTGCTTTGGATTTCTGGGAGCCTTCTGGGATTTACTCTCTTGAGGTCTCCACTCATTAGTGGCTGCTGGCCAATGTTTTTGACCTTTCTTAAAGATACCCTGCGGTGAATCTATTTTAGTTCAGTTTATGCAAGCATCCTTTCTGGTCCTTTCCCGGTCAGCTTCCTAGGGGGAAAACAACAACTGGCCTTTGCCCGGGGTGGGGTGGGGGGTTTGCTGAGCAAGGATCTTTTCCCCTTGGCTAACAAAGAAGTGCATTTTGAAAGAGTTAGGAAGGGGAGGCCTTAATGCAGGGGTGTCCGAACGTTTTGCAAGAAGGGCCAGATTTGGTGAGGTGGAAAACGTGTGTGGGCCAACCATTCAGCTGCACTTGGCCCCCAGGCCAGACTATGGTCAAGCCTCTAGGACATGCAAGGAGATAGGGAGGATGCTGCAGCAATGAAGCCGGGGTGGGCGGGCGGTGTAGGCCGGGCAGGTGGCTGGGGGGACAGACGGAGGCAGGGAGGGCAGGCAAACCGTAAAACTGCAAGCTGATGTCTCCATCTGATATGGGGGGAGGCCATCTGGAAGTGATTCGTAGCAGGCTGAAACCTGTAGGAAACCCCATTATATTCAGTGGGAAATGTGAGATGAACCTCACCAGAAGAGGCTGTGGGCCGCTAAAAATTTGAAAATGGGCCGCATTTGCCGCCCCCCACCCCCGGGCCTGACTTTGGACATGCCTGCCTTAATGCTTAGAGGGGTAGTTCGGAAAATGTCGAGCTCGTAGCTAAGCCTCTCCCGCACAGCCAAGCTTCTGAACTACTTGTGCCCCGATACAGGTTCCACGCCGTTTCCCTACAACCCCCTCACCATGAGGCTTCCGACGGGCTTAGTGACGGCTCCGCCACCGCCAGCCTCCCTTCCGCAGGGTGCCTCCAACAGCCAGCTTCACGGGTGGGAAGAGGAGCCCAAACCGCTGCTCGTCTCCCAGTACGAGACCCTCTCGGACAGCGAATGAAAGCAGAGAGGAGGAAGCAAGGCCAAGAGAAGAACCCACGGACGGTGAACAGACTGATCGGGTGGAGGCAGACCTGGCCGAGGTTTTGACAGATTCTGGCCGCCCGCGGCAGGCCGTGGTTGGCCTAGGCTAGGCACAAGAGCGGCAGCGGCGGCGTTGGCGGCGTTGCAGTCCCAGCTGATATGTTCCATCGCATCTTGGAAGGGGGGAGTTGGAAGTATTTTCAGTTTAAAGCCTTAAAAAAAAAAGCTACAACAAGCAAACAGAACCCATGCCGGTCCTCTCTCCAATTTTTGGTGCTGATGCCAGAGCTTATTGTGGCAAGAAATTAAACCAAGGGTCTGCAGGGAGGGAAGGAAACGGAGCCTTGGAGGCTCAAAAGGAGAGATGGCGATGAGTTGTTGGATCTCGGCGATCAATACTCAGGGGATTCCATCTGCTGCGGCCAGTTGTGTTCTTCAGCCCGGAGGAAAGCGGGTGGGGGGGCAGGGGGAGAGGAAGACCGTTGAGAGAAGGCAGTGTGTTTGGTTTCATGAAACCCTTCTTGTGTTGTTCCCCCCCCCCACTTCGGTAGCGCATCTTTGTTTGTGTGCATTGTTGTGGCCTGTCAATGCAGTACTTGAAATAGGATTCCCTGACACGCTCCTCGCTTGATCTCTGCTCCTGATTTATCCTCGCAGGGGGGTTACCACGCCAGGGAAATGGGCATGTTAGTTGCGGTGAGGGGAGGATTGGAGCAGCCCCTCTCCTCCTCCTTCCCCTGATGGAAAAGGTTTGGTTTCTTCCATTTCACGCAGTTAATCCAGATTGTTCTCTTCCTGACTTTTGGAGAGAGATTTAAGAGGGGTTTGGTTGCTCTCCCCTCTCATCCCCAAAACAAAAAAGAGTCGTGAAGAGCAATAGTCTGTCTCTAGAGAGCAGGCTTACGTGGGGTTGGGAGGCTGAGGAAGGGGTCCCTTTGACGAGAGGAAGGCTGTGCGTGAAATCGTAAAATTGGAAAAAAATGCATTCTCTATGCGTCGGTCACAGATGGGAGGAGTGAGGGGACGTGGCTGTTTCGAGCCTTGTGTCTTGAGACAGCACTGTGTATATGGTCTACAGGGTATGTTTTTGATACCTTCGGCAAATGGCGTCAATTTTTTTTATTTTTGCGCAAGAAAGGACTTTAAAACAGTATTATATGCTGCTTTTCGGTCTCTGCTCCTGTACAAAGAGGATTTTCTATGTGGCCTAACCAACTATTGATGGGTTTTTGTCCATTGTATGGAAATGTCCAGAGGTTACAATGTCCCGACAAAATGACTCTGTAATTCAGTAGAATGTATTAACTTAGTTTTTTTTTTAAAAAAAGAAATATATATATATATATATATATAATATATTATATATATTAAAAATATAGTCACAATTGCTGGGCCCTATCACGTCTAGTAATACTCCAGCATGGAGATTACCATATTTTTCACAGGGAATTTGTCTTGATGTGAGGAGTGAGAGGGGCTGGGACACCACCAGGAAAGATTAGACAGATTTTTCTGACTCACCTGCAAGTTTTCTGTTTTCTGCATTTGTGCATAGATGTCCTTTTTAAATTTCATTTCATTTCTTTTTTTGTTTTTTGTTTATTTGCCTAATCTATTCTGTGATGCTGCCAGGTGGACGCAAGTCGGATCATAACATTCTGGCCTTCCTTTTTTTCCACCGCTTCTTTTTTTCGTCCTTGTTTTTCCATGAACACAGAAAAGCGACTATAAAGTGGATAAATGTTTTTCATTCTGTCCATTAAGGAAAAGGTCTTCTGGACAGTGGCTTCTTTGCTACAACTGACAACAATCAACTTCTTATAACCAAGTAAAAAGCCATCCGGGGAAGGGTTATATCACATTTAGCACTGTTGCATTGCGGGAGCTGGACGTGGAGTATTATTTCCTTCCTGTTTGTCTTTTCTTCTGTACATCCCCCCAGCTTTTATGATTTGGAGCAGCTTGTTACAGTACTTCAGACACATTTCCATTCTTACACCAGAACAGTCTAATCTTGAAATACTTGTCCCAATTGAGAGACACACTTGGCTCTTTCCGATTCCCCATCGCTACATCCTGCAAAGCTTTTTGTCAGCTATCATATTGCAAAACCCTGGCCTTGTCTCCTAGTCAGTTACCTTGGTGGTGGTGGTGGTGGTGGAATTCCTGTAGTCACCGTGAAAGGTTTCATACGTTTTGGAACTATGAGACATCAGAAATACACAGAAATAGCTACCTGCTTGTCCAAAGGCCCTTGATTTAAAGGGAAAAGGCCCATTTCGATAGACATCTGACCATGGAGGAGGGCATGGTATTTTTCACTTAATTGTCCCCCAAATCAAACAGGATATCCTCACATCCAGCAAGGTTATTTTACTGATTTTAGTCAGTGTTACAAATTGTACTGGTTAACAACCAAACATACTCCGAATTTTGGAACCCAGTACAACGACAATCTCCCTTGCCGCTACTTACAAGTTGACGTCAGAAATACATTCCACTCGGGGCGGAGGGGTTAGGAATAGCCCCTCTTTCCTTCCACACGGTCATTTCTGCATTACCAGATGGCGTCCATTCTCTCTGTGTGCGTGTGCGTACATACCCCTGGGTTCTGTGTGAACGTATTCCATTCGTGTGTGCATGTTTAAGAAGCACATGCACACGCGTTTTCTCGTGCCTCAGTCAGTGGCCTGGCACATGCCTATGTGCGTGCCTTGCATGCGCAAGCCAGATCTTGGTAAAAAAATACAAAAATTACTCACTAGGGTTCAACTAAATGCAGACGAGCCTCGTCCTCATTGACTGTTAGCTCTACATAAGGTGAGCGCCGAGCACTGTGTGTCAGCTTCAAAGGAAAGCCATGCTCCGTATACATTTGTCTGCATCCTTTGTGTTGGTTTCCATGACATATGGATCTCTATTGTGCTACCTGCTACGGTTTTTTTAATTAATTGTGCAATCTAGAAAAAAAAGGAAGTTACGTTAAACTATTAAAAGTATGAAGTGTTACCAACTTTGTAATTTGTACAAACACACACAAAAAATATTAAAAAAAGGACAATTTTATTGTTTGAAATGTACAAGAGGGGTGGGAGGGAGAAGTCTATATCTTTTGTACAACCAAATTGTGCATAGCTGTTTCAAAGCAAGTTGTATGATAGAACGGACTGTACATAGAAACTGCTCAGTTGTAAATATTTAATGCAGCTTGCTCTTAAAAGGGTTGGGTTTTATTTTCTCCTTCTACTGAAAGTGAAGTTTTGTTCACTGTTGTTGTTCTGGTTTTTTTTTTCTGTTTTTGCTCTACATGCCCACTTAGCAAGCATTGTGGGGTTTGCAGTGTCGGAGCACTGCCTTACTGTTTAAATAATAAAAAGGAACCAAAAAAAGAGGGATAAAGCTTATTGTCAGCGAATGACAGATGGTCTGATCCTCGTGTAGCGTTTCAAATTTTTCTTGAAAGACGGCGCAAAGAGACCTGTGAATGTTATGTGACCTGTGGAATGGAATGACTCACCAGTCTGGGGCAGGGAACGGCTTTATGCCTATTTAGATAGAACATAAGAAGAGCCGTGCTGGATCAGGCCAAAGGCTCATCTAGTCCAGCTTCCTGCATATCACAGTGGCCCCACCAAATGCATCTGGGAGGGCACAAAACTTACATATCTGTCTCCTGATATACCACTCCCCTGCATCTGGCCCTTGAAGTACCCTGGTTTTAAGCTTGGAGATGACACGTCTCGCTCATGGTTTGTTACTTGGGATGGACTTTTCCTCCAGGAATCTGTCCAATCCCCTTTTGAAAGCATCCAGGCCAGAGGCCATCCCCACCTCCTGTGGCAGGGAGTTCCACAGACTAACAACGCGCTGGGTGAAAAAAAATATTTTCTTTGGTCTGTTCTTACTCTCCCAGCCCTCAATTTGAGTGGATGTCCCCCTAGTTCTGGTATTTTGTGAGAGGGAGAAGAGCGTCCCTCTATCCACTTGACTCATGCCCTGCATTATCCATTTCTTACCCAGGAGGGAAGGGCCTTGCCAGCAATAGGTAGGTTGGACCAAAGCATAGGGGCCTCCCCTCCTGCTGTTGATGTTTTCCGCTTCCCTTCTCTCTCCGCCACCCCATCTACTTGGCTTCCATGGATCAGGTTCAGAGGGAATCTGAATTTATTATTGATACTTTTTAAGACTACTAAGCCAAACTACTGGGTGTAATTAATTCAACTGCTGCAGGTTGACAACCTGCCACCCAAATTTAGCTGATTTTTACCTTGGGAGTGTGCAAAAGAAATAGGCACTTGCTGATTTAAACCCATTCTAGTTGCCTGCTGATATACCCACTCTCTGGACGGTTTACAATTTAATTATGCAGGCTACACATGGCAACCGTTTAAATATTGCAACAGTTTATTTTAAAAGCTGACACTGGTGTGGGTGTGGGCCCAGAGCCTTTTCGAGAATAAACTTCTTTGACCTGAAAGCTAGCAATGTGGCAGGGACGATTTGTAAAAAGAGATTTTACAGTTGCTTAGCCCTAGCCTGTTTCCAGGAGAATTCACAAGTCAGGGCTCCTGGTAACTTCCCGGAGTGACCGTTGCTAAGTGCCTTCCATTTTTTAATTGCAGAAAACAGTTCTCTAAGCTACAAAAAAAAAACCCGCTAGGGGAGCCTGTGGCCATTTAAAGTGTTCATCCTTGGAAATACTATTGGATCCATTTTTTAGGTTTGTTCCCCCAACTGCCTCTGGCACTGTAGCCAGACTGCCATCTGGGAAGAGAGAGCGGCTTTTTTTGGCTCCCTTAAGCCAAGCCCATTTTGCTGAATGACTAGCGACACAGACCCACAGCTGCTTCCTGCTAAAATGCCTTTACCTGCTTACCGGCAGTGACTCGAGTGTTGTGGGTTACAGAGACGCATCTCTTCCTTCAAGCCCGCCCGTTCGTGGCCATTTGCTGTCCAGCCTGCCAGGGGGCAGTATTTCCACAAAGCAAAAACTCTCCAAATCCAGAAAGATGCCTTGCAGAAGTTCTAAATATTATGACTGGCTTGGAAGGGAAGCAAGAACCGCTGGACGTTAGAAGTTAACACTGGCTTTATTAGGCATGGGGCCCTAAAGCTGCCAACACAGAAGCCTTTAAAAAATGCTTGTAGAAGAACTTAAGAAATGTCAAGGCAGAAAAACGGTCTAGAGCAGTGTTGGTGAACATTTGGTGCTCCAGATGTTTTGGACCACAACTCCCACAGTCCTTTGTCACTGGCAATCTAGGCTCAGAATTCTGGGAGTTGTGGTCCAAAACATCTGGCATGCTGAAGGTTCACCACCTCTGACCTAGCATGAGTGAATGTTGGAAGCTAATCCTCTAGAACAGTGGTTCTCAACCTGTGGGTCCCCAGATGATCCTGGACTGCAACTCCCAGAAATCCCTTCCAGCACAGCAAGTGGTAGAGGCTTCTGGGAGTTGCAGTCCAGGAACATCTGGGGACCCACAGGATGAGAACCACTGGTCTAGATCAAGGCAGGTTTCTCTAGACCAGCCAAGACTCTGGAGCATGTGGGAAGAGCCAATCAAAAAACCTTTAATGGCATAAAGACATATACAAAATAGAATCATAGAATAATAGAGTTGGAAGAGACCTCAAGGGCCATCTAGTCCAACCCCCTGCCATGCAGGAACCCTTTCACAATATTTCCAACAGATGGTCATCCAGCCTCTGCTTAAAAACCACCAAAGAAGGAGACTCCACCACCCTCCGTGGCAGCATATTCCACTGCTGAACAGCTCTAACTGTCATGAAATTCTTCCTAATGTTCAAATGGAATCTCTTTTCCTGTAGTTTGAAACCATTGCCCCGAGTCCTAGTCTCTGAAGCCATGGAAAACAAACCTGTTCCCTCTTCAATAGGACATCCTTTCAAATATTTAAACATAGCTATCATATCCCCTCTCAGCCTTCTTTTTGAAAGGCTAAACCTTCCCAGTTCCCTAAGCCGTTCCTCATAAGACATTTCCTCCAGACCCTCAACCATCCTGGTTGCCCTCCTCTGCACCCGCTCGAGGTGGTCAACATCCTTTTTATTCTGCAGCACCTAATTTAGGTTTTCTAGCAATACCTAAGGCAATAATTGCAGCTGACAGTCAAACATAGCTCAGAGTGGGACTATTGATACAGATTGTGGTGTTTCAGCATGGTTCACTATGTATGCCATAGAACCTGCTACTTTCTTCACCCTGATGTGGGAAGAGTCTTGTAAAGATCTTGTTTCCTTAGCGTGGAAGGATCACCACCACCACCCTGCTGCAAAAGGTTTCCAGAGAGAAAAAAAAGGTTAAAACCAATCAAGGGGGGAAATGGAAGTAGGAAAGACAAATGCAATGCCAAAAGCTTTGCTTAGGACAGGAGATGCAACTCAAGAAAAGCGGCTCTGCCACAGTCTCCTTACAGCAGGGGTGTCCATACTTTGGCCCTCCAGATGCTTTGTGCTACAACTCCCAGAATTTCAAGCCTAGATTGCCAAGGACAAAGGACTGGGGAGTTGTGGCCCAAAACATCTGGAGGGCCAAAGTTTGGACACCACTGCCCTACAGCCACAAGGCCACTCGTTTCCCTGGAGTAAATCACCCTCCAGATGTTGACACTGGAGCTCCCACCCTTCCTTGCCGAGGGTTTGGCCGAGGTATAGCTCAGCAACAACTGGGGAGCTGCACACACCTGTACTGCCCAGTGTCGGTGCCCCCAAGGGGACCTGTTCCAGTCACGGGGGAGGAGGGGGAAAGCAGAGAGCCAACTTGTAGCTTAACGTGCCATGTAAACTTGAGAGAGAAGCTGAATGAGCTGAAGGCCCTTTTTCTATACTGCCCTCAAGCCAGGTTTTGCTTCTGTTCGTCCTACGTACGACATCCATCCAGCTTTGCACAGCTAATTTTGCTCAGTCCATTCCAGACCATCCTACATGCAGACTCGAAGCTCAACAAGTCGATGTCCGACACCCCGCTAATCCAAAATGTTGTTTTAAAGAAATCCTCTTTTAACACACTTCGACAAAGGTGTTAAAAAGGTCTACCACCCAACCCCATCTTCACATCTCTTCTTAACGTTCGTGAGAAATCCAACTGGGTAACCCCAACGCCACCCCCATGGAGAGTTCTCCAGTCCCAAGTAACAGAAAGTGTTATTCTTAGAGAAGGAATCAGACCTGCTTCCTAAGCAAAGGAATTTTGGAGGGGTGTGTGTGTGTGTGTGTGTGTGTGTGTGTGTGTGTGTGTGTGTGTGTGTGTGTGTGTGTGTGTGTGTGTGTGTGTGTGTGTGTGTGTGTGTGTGTGTGTGTGTGTGTGTGTGTGTGTGTGTGTGTGTGTGTGTGTGTGTGTGTGTGTGTGTGTGTGTGTGTGTGTGTGTGTGTGTGTGTGTGTGTGTGTGTGTGTGTGTGAAATGTTGGTAAAGGCAGTGTAGCACCTCTGTGTGCAACCCCTCAGGAAGATAACCAACAGGAGGAAACACATGTGCCCGTGTGTAACTTGGCCTTTATAAATGAGGCTTTCAGAGGAGCTACCTCTGGGTTGATTTTCAGGCTGGCCAAACAGCACAAGTGGAATAAGCAAGCAAAACCCCGCCTTGTTAAAGCCGCCACAGACAGGCACGGGGTTTATTTTGGAATGGCACTGGACTGCAAAATCGTTCTTTAAAGGGCTCCTTTCTTCTCCCCTGCTCTGGCGTCGCTTCAGATCGACTGCCCTTCTGAATAGCTTTCTTCCATTTCTGGATGGGTTTTGCAAGAGCTAATAATCCTTGAAGCCTTCCCGTAAACTGCTGATGTGTAAAGGGGCTTCCTGCTTTGAGCAAGGAAGAATTTGCAAGCACTCCCGAGTTGGCAACTGAAGCCACCAGAACTCTGGCCTTGCGATAGACATCCCTTGGCAATGCCCGGGTGTCAATAGGAGTCAGCAGAGAAAATCCCGAAATAAAAGTAAGGGACATATCTTGAATATAGCATGGGTTAATCGTGACCAAATTTGTCGCCCGCCAAACCCGGTGTTATCAGTCAAAGCTGACAAAACACAGGCCAAACTGGTTCAGTTCCTCATGACAAATGTCGGAACAATAAATACCCCCAAACAGTCCCATTTCTATCTGTACAGAGAATTAGGTGACCTTGGCTGAGGACAAGCTATTTATTTACCTGCTAGTGTCAGGAGCATCCCTATGTATGCATATTCGTGCACAGAAATATCTTCCACCACTTTTTTTAAAAAAAAATTGATTTAGGAACCTAAATGTTTTGTTGCTCAGAACTCCTCCTAAGAGGCACATGCATGGCTGTATATCTCAAACCCTCATGTTTACTGGCAGTGCTAACAAATGGCAGGAAGCACTGGACCACAGACTATGTGACAGGAGACATTTCCCTCCCTGCTTTTCCATGCATGGTCGGCTGTTTTTATTGGAGTTTTTCAAGGGGAATCTTAAAGCTTCTCGCCATTCCTGAAATCTCCCTCCTAAGTTATTTCATAGTTGAGTTTTGTCTTTGAGAAGAGTCAGCAGGCCGAAAGTCATGGGTAAATGGCGGCAAGCTTGGAAAACTTCGTGACTGTGTTATCTGATATTGAATGTACTTTGCTGGTGTATTAAATGAAGGACATTTGGGTGGTGGAAGATTTACTGAGAGATAAACAAGAGGTTTTTCTGGGGTTCCATCCTTCCAGGTTTGCCTTGAGAAGGGCCTTGTTCAAGGGCGTATCTCCTATTGTCTGCAGCAGCTTTAAACATTACACTAACCTATTTTGAAATGTGTTCAAGTTGTTAACGTGTCTTTTTTAAGCGTTTAATCAGGGTATCCACATTTGAACTAAATACCTGCTTGTTTCTGATCAAGTTAGTACTCCTCCTGATTCAATGAAGTCAAAACATTTAACAATTTTACCTAAAGGTGCAACACTGGAAATGACAGTGAACTGCTGAACAAGTACAGCAAGGTGATATAGGTTTAAACTTATTGCTATATTTAAACTAACTGCTTAAACTTACTCTTATAGGTTTAAATCTGCAGGGAAGCAGGTGGAACTCGAACTGCTGATTTTCTGAGATGGATTATCACATCAGTTTGTTTGCGTGTTTGCATGATTTTTTTTTTTTTGCAGAGAGCTGCAAAAACATTGTGGCCTAGAGGAGAGAATACCCTTGCATCTGTTGGGGTGGGATCGGAGTGGCTACCATGAATTCCATGACTGAAGAAGTGTTGGATTTAAAATAAACCCCCTTCATTAAAATGATCTGATTTTAAAAAACTCTCAACTGTGCCTAAGAAGTGGAAGGCTGTTTCTCAGAGACACATACCTTAGCAAAAGCTGGGCCCTGCTTAAATTTTAAACTTTTGAAGAAACTTGGAATGAAAAGCAACATCAGAATCCTTTGGGTCTCTCTTGTTAATTTTTTTCTGCAATCCGAGCACCCCAAACACCCAGCTCACCTTCCACCTGCACAGGAAGAAGGAAAGAAAACTGAAGCAAGTTACTTATATCTTCCACAACTTGTGGCATTGCCCGGCATAAGGGAATTGGATGTCCTCAGGTACTTTCAAGAAAAATCTCCCCCGGTTTATTGTCCTGGACCACATTGGGAGCACGTATTCAAAACCAGTAGGAGCGCCGGGGGGGGGGGGAATGGTTTCCAGCAGAACCAGAATGAACAGCCATGGAGCTGGTTTCCTCCCTGGCGGCTGAACTTGGAAACCTAAAGAATCTTTCCCCTCTCCTTTCTTAACCCCCCCCTCCCCTATTTTTAATGTGAATTAGATTGAGCGAGACAGACATGTCCTTGGCTGGAGAGGGGAGCAGGTAGCATTGCTTAGATTCCACACAACAGGAAGTGTTTCTTACTCCCCTGGCAATCGCAATCCAAAACAAATCACTCATCAGTTCTTGGGGCTCTGCCATGAAATTATATGCGATCTCTGATAATGATACATCAGACTAAAGAGCTGTTTTTGGCTAGGCATCAAAGGCTTGGGAGGCTGGCAAGAAATCTGGAAGAAAAGTCAGAGCAGATGTGAGATGCTGTTCATTGTTATGCGAGTGTGCAGAGGACTTGGGTTCATTCAGAATCCCAGCTAGACAGGGAGATACTTTTCTTCTTCCTTAAAATTATCGAACGAGTGTCAAAAAAGCAAGTACGGCTGTCTCCCTCCTTTTTTTTTTTTTGCAGTGTGTTAATTTGTAATTTAATATTCCTCTGATTTTTTGGGGGCAGAGCACTGGTAATTACTGAAAGAAATATTCTTCAGGAGTTCAGCCAGTAAAGCCATAATAAATAACTTGCCCAAGACTGGGAACTGGAAGGGCAGAGTTGCAAGCAGCCCCGTTTAATTAATGCCACTTTTAATCAAGCAGAAGGGCTGCCATAGGAACAAATAGAGATGGGCACAAAACGAACAATTTTTCGTTTCCGTTTTCTCGTTTTGTTTCGTTACGTAACGAAACGACAAATGAATTATGTCTCTAAAATGAAATGAAACGAACAGAAACACCGGAAATTTTGTCGTGCGTTTCATTTCCGTTACTGCAATATGAGTGAATTGCTTAAAAGCCTAAAAAAAAAATAACAAAAAATTGAAATAAATAGTAATGAAATGGTAACGAAACGAACGAAAATGAAAATGATTTTTTTTTTGCAAAAATTCACGAAAAACGGAAACGAAACAAAACGGACCCTCCAAACGACAAACGAAATGCCATTTTTTGATTCGTGCCCATCTCTAGGAACAAAGTTAATAGAAGATAGTGTGTCAATCTCCTTCAAGTCAGGGGTTCTTAGCATGTGGTACATGGAAAGGTTTCAAATACCTCATGAACATGCAAAAAAAAAAGAAGGATATAGGAATCTTAGCAGACCCTAAGCTAAATGTGAATGAAACAGTGTCATTCAACGGGGGGGGGGATCTAAAGTACTATGTATTTTAAAAATCAGTGCACAGGTGAAGGGAAATAACAGCACCATTATATCCTGCATTGATCAGATTTCTCCTAGAATAATGGTTCCCAACTTTCGTTCCCCAGATGTTCTTGGACTACAACTCCCAGAAATCCTGTTTGGCACAGCTAGCGGGGAAGGCTTCTGGAAGGTTCAGTCCAAGAATATCTGGGGACATAAACTGGGGAATGTGTGATTGCACATGTTTATTATGTTCATTTCCTGGGAAGAGGATTCATCGCTTTCATAAAATTTCTCCCAGTAGTCTGCAGTCCAAGAAAAGATAAGATCCACTGGTCTTAAGGATTTCACCATACCAGATCTCTACATGATTTCCACATCAGAAAAGGGCCTAGATCTGACTTTCTTCCCTTCTCATTTATTAAAGTTGTCCTTCAGTTAGGGGTAGCATAGTTCTTATTACTTCCCTAGCCTTTTTCCATCTGCAAACCAGTGCCCATGTTTCGGTTTCTTCAAGTTTTTGAACTGCAAGTCTTCTGGTTTGAGATGAACAATCTTAGTCCAATAAACGATCAAAGGTCTTGTGGATTCAGGTCTAAGAATCTACCTCAAAGGCAAGGTGTACAAAAAGCCTCAAGACGCCTCAAGTCAACTCAACATTCTCCATAAACCACTGGATTCTGTGTCAGGCCTTTGAGCCTATTTCTCTTACTGCAAAGCCACTGCTGAGTTCGAGACACGCTCAGATGCAACCCTTTTTATTAATTTCAGTTGCTTGGCTGCTCCCGTAAAGCATCGTTTCACACCGAGCTTGGGCTGGTGTCTTCTAGTCAAACATCCAAACAGATCCATCAAGCCTGAGATTCACCTGCCTTTGGTGGAGCACAGAGTATTGACAAAGGATAACAGCCAGCCTGCAACTTCACTGAACTTACCAGCAGAAAACAACCCAATTTAAATGTCATTATTGTCTGTGAATGGCAGGGGTGGGGGAGAGGTTTTTTTTTTTTCTGAATCCAACATCCAAAATCAGCTTCTGATTTAAGAATCTCTGGCAAGAGAAGTTTAAATTGAATCTTTGTCCATTTAAAAATATTTGTCCCCTTCCTAACCAACAGCAACCCAGGTTACATCCATTTATGCACAAAAATACACATTGTCCAACCTGTGTAACCTAAGTTCCTCTGTTCCTCCTTGCCTTTTTAGTCCAGTTTGGCAGAGCAAGCTTTGAGGATCAAGTTGAAATGGGGCAGGATATTCTCCTGGGTGCAAAAAGTGAAACTAGAGTTGTTTTTTAAGGTAGTGGCCTGACAATGTGCTACCTCTGCAGGGGTGTGAATAATTTATACAAAAAGAGAAAAGCCACGAGGAGCTGGGCTAGTATTATTCAGTCTATCAGGTAGGAAATATTAATGGCTCTCCATACAAAGTTAAATCCTGGAAGCTTGGCCTCCAATTTGAATTCCACCTTTTGGGAATAATCACAATGCCTTCTTGATGTAAATGTGTAATTCGATGATGGCTTTTGTCCTAGTAATAATGCTAAATTCCATCTGGAGACTTATGCTCTACTCTTTGAAGCTGGGATGGAAGCATTTTTAAACACAGAGAGAGAGAGAGAGAGAGAGAGAGAGAGAGAGAGAGAGTTTATGGAACATGGTAATTCTACTGTATTAAATTTTTTCTGATACTACCTGACACACCGTACACACACTCAGCTGATTTCTACATATCTGATGAAGAAAGAAAGTTTTAAAAGAATTCAATATTGGGTAAAAGGACCAATAATTTTTAAGATCAGGCAGTTCATATTCAAAAAAGTTAATGCACAAAAACAGTAGAACCACATCCTTCAGTTCTAGGAGCCAGACTATTACATATTTCAGGTATGGTACCTGAGATGACAGGTGTCCACAGATAGCAAAACAAACTGTGGATCAATATAGAACATTTTCCTACCTCTTCGTTTACCAGTTGCATAACCTGGACAAACAACAACAGCTGCTGCTTTGCAATTCTTTAGCTAATCTGAGAGCCAAGGTGTTTAAAGGCTCATAATCTCCTTTGACAGAAGGTCACATGAAACATCAAATATTTTAGTGTTACATAGGCAAGGAATCCACAATTGTTTTTGGTTTTTTAGCACACATATCAAGTGAAGTGTACATGCACAGGTTTACATGCTAACTCCTACACGTGCATATGCTTTTAACGCAGGAATCTATGGCATCCTTAAACACAACAAAACAAATTTTGGAGCTCGGGTGGGGAATAGGCATGCAACTCAATGCTGTTGAACTCTGAATCCCAGTAGAAGCATTGCTACCTTACTGCTTTACAGCCAAGGCAGAATTCATATGTAATAAACCCAGTTTGGATTTAATTCCTTAGTGGGGGTTTTCCCACAGAACTGCCCATGAAGCTTTATGGTGGAAAACAAAGCAGTGTGCTCTTTATGTACTGCCCCATGGTGCTTAAAGCACGCTCTAAATCAGTGATGGCGAACCTATGGCACGGGTGCCAAAGGTGGCCCTCGGAGCCCTTTCTGTGGGCACCTGACATCACCCCTTCATAGCCACCTGGATTCAGGTTAAATGGCTGTATTGGCACTTTGCGAAACATTCGTGGGTTTTGAATTGCAGTTTGGGCACTCGGTCTCTAAAAGGTTCGCCATCACTGCTCTAAATGCTTGAAATGTTTTAATTATGTAGGTGACAATCCACACCCCAGTGAGCTGGGTACTCAATTTACTGACCTTTGAAGGATGGAAAAACAATCTGACCATCACTTTGGCATGCCTGATTTTTAAAAATTATAATCGTACTCTCCACCACTCCAAACCAGGAAAGTATCCCCCACTACAGGACTGTCCTCTTCAAAAAAAATCTGGATTTTTGTACTGTGTACTGATCTGATCACCTTGAGCTGGAGACCACCAAGTCTGTATTTGATCTCATTCAGATTTAAAACACAGGTCGACCCCTTTCTTTCTCCTCGCTCCCACCCTGATAGGTTTCAGAACTCAGGGCCTACATTCCGTCTGCATTAACTAAAACACAGCCCCGAGTTTAGTGCAAGGTTGTAATTCAATTATGGGGTTGTGCCGTACTTTTCAAGGTTAAAATTCGGCAACCTGCATAGAGCTAAACTGGAACAGCAAACGGGGATATTTAATCCGGCCACATGTGCTGCCATTTATGACGTTTAAAGAAAATTGCTTCAGATCTTGCCGCATACAAAGAGGGGAGGAGAATCAATTCCAAACTGGGGATATGGTTGAGTCTGGATTTCTTCCCAAAACTTTAGTTGTGTTGCTGCTGTGTGTTTAATGCCTAAAATCCCACAAGGGTTTCCTTAATGGAAAGGAATGAGGTTGTAACACGTGCGATATCCGTACTGTAAATACGGCCAAATTCTGCCTTTAACCAAAGTGGAAACCAAAGTGATACAGTGCATTAGGGTTCATGAAAACCCCATTGCAGGGCATTCTGCTTTAGATGATACCTTTTTCTGCGTAATCTCTCTCTTCCATTTAATGACAAAATATCCAATTGTTGAGGTGCTCCCATGAAACCATTATTTTATACTGAGCATAATATATGGTTACTCACTACAAACAAAACCACAGCATTTCTCTGGAAATTAATGCATGAACAGGTGGTAAAAAAAAGAAAGACAGCAGCAGAACTAAGGTGCCTCTTTCTTAGGAATACAGACCTTGCCCTTTTGCAATGGTAACCCCCTCCAACCCCTGAAACTAAAACCTGATCCTTCCTTGAAGCTGTTTACAACCTGCTTCTCGGAGAACAGCACTGATGCATAAAGGAAACCAAAGGTAAGGATCAAAAAAGAACAGCTGGTTTCGAAGTTAAAAATGTTGCCGGCTAAAACAATATCTTAAGGGAGTCACCGTGGGAGGATTGCTAATGAGTAAGAAACTTGTCTGCAGGCCTCTAACAGCCAGCGAAACTTCAAACAGGAGTTATTCTGAAGGCAAGCCTAACCAAGGAATTTCCTCAGTTTAAAGCAAAGCAAAGTGTTCTGCTTATAAACCTCCCCATACCACTACAAGTAGTCTCTGGGCGGTTTACAATTTTAATTACAGTGTGCAGGCTACACATTGCCCCCCCAGCGAGCTGGGTACTCATTTTACCAACCTCGGAAGGATGGAAGGCTGAGTGAACCTTGAGCCTGCTACACAGCTTTCTCCACAATGACTGGCAAATACATATTCAGTGCTGTTTTTGTTACGTGCCATCAAGTGTGAAGCCAGGACCAGAGATCCTAACAGAACTTTCAAGGCCAATGAGATATTTAACAAGCGGTTTTTAACAGTTGCACACACCCTAGTGAATTTCCATGGCTAGGGAGGGATTCAGACCCAGGCCCATCACTCTACCCATTACACCACACTGAATATCTAAATACTGAAAACGCCAGCTCCTTAGTATGTTCCACTTGGTCCTTGTAACTGAGAAGTCAGAATCGAAAGGAATCTTTTTGTTTGCAGCATTAAAAAAAACACACAAAGGAAAATATAAGAGTAAGACTATTAATCCTGTCCGCCATATTTTGACATGCTTTCGTGGTTTTTCTAACTTAAAGCTAAACATAATAGGTTGTGCTGTTTTGAATGGGAGAGGTGAGCTTGGATCCTAACACCTGACCAAAATCTAACATTCACTCAAATTTTGACTATTTATTACTCCTCTTTCCAGGAGTTGCAGATGAGATGCACGATCCGTCATTCACCTGCCTGATTTATCCTCATAACAACCATGTGAAGTTGAGTTGAGTTTTTGAACCAAGATCTCCCTAGATCCGTTGCAACATCAACATTACTGTAAGCCGCCTTGAGTCCTTTTCCAAGGAGAAAGGCGGGGTGAAAATACTCTAAAATGAATAAATAAAACATCCTAACTGCTACATGTATTGGTTTAAAAGAAAATTTAAAAGATTTCCACCCAAAACAAGAGTCTTCATACAATCAAAAATATTGTAGTAAAGTCAATTGGATCGTCGACTACTTACTGAAATGGCTAGATTTCTGCTGAAGTAAAAACCATTCCAGTGTACACAGTAAAAGATATGTACTATTTATGCCAGGGATATAAATACAGCCCTGTGTGTGTGTGTGTGTGTGTGTGTGTGTGTGTGTGTGTGTGTGTGTCCACACATACACATGCTCTTAACCACACCACTTTAATAAAGCTTGAAATAAAATATTCTTAGCTTTCTTATTCTAAATATTTGCACAAACCCTACCTTTGCCATATGCGTGCAAGAGAAGGAAATGGATCAGACAAAGGAGTAAGGGAACGCTTCCCCATTTTTGTTCTCAATTCGTCGGAGACAAATATTGTTAACTTTGCTGCACTTTCCAAACCGACATCCCACAGAAAAGAAAGGGAGAAGGAGAATAACTCTTAAGCCTCCTGCAAGGTACAGGGGTTTATATTTCCTGTAACTCAATGCCTGTGGTACTCAAACACAAGAAATAGGTCAGATGCTTATGCATTAAGTGGGGCATAGCAAGGGGGAAAGGGGCAGGTTTTGACATTTTAGCTGCCGCTGTCGTATTATTTCTGTGGCTAGCTTATTATTTGTTTTAAAAATGATAGCTGAGGGGTTCGTTGGCCTTGCTACATTTTTTTCCTCTTTGAATAATTGGATTGTTTCACCGTGGAAAAAAAAACCCAAAGGAAACCCAGAGGAGAATCTAGTTTCTGAAATCCTCCATCAAGGTGAACTGTTTGGTGAAACAACACCCACTAAGTTTTTAAACTAATCCCCCCCCCTTTGAAGGAAGAAGATATACTCCATCAATGTTGTACCTCTCGCTGCAGAGAAAAGCATGAGGGGCTGCCGTTCAAGAAAAAAAAAAGAGCCCAAAATTATACCAAAACAGAAATACTACTTCAACTCCTGGCCAAGGGCAGTAAACCAAGAGAAAGGTTATAATGGAGTGATAGCTCACAGGGCTGAAGCTAGAGTCCAGGATACCACCCACCACTACCTTCTAGGCTCCTCTGTCCCTTTGATCAACGCTTCCAATAATTAGGAGAAAAACAGATTGCTACATAACTGAACTATCCCTTTTCCCCCCTCCCACTATAGATCTACAAAGCCTTGACTGCCAACTGGTCCAAATTCTATGACTAAAGATATGGGCAACAATGAAGGTTACCATTCCTTCTTTCTGAAGAACCGCCTCTGCTTGATAATGACTCACGTTTTATTATCTTATAGGCTATCAAGTCAGAACGGAATTATGGCAGTCCTAAAAGGGCTTTCAAGGTGAGTACGATGTTTAAGGGAAGAGTTTTCCAGTTGCGCACACACAACTAGTGAGTTTCCATGGTTGATTGGGGCTTCGAACCCAAGCTTCCTGAGTGCTGACCCATCACTCTATCCACAACTACACCATGTGAAATTCCATAGGCAGCTTTTTCCTTTTACTGCCTCGCCGCTCAGGAGAAATACTGCACCGGTGGAATACCTGCCAATCTTACATGAATCTTAATACTGTATATAGAAGGGTAGTTTTGCCAGAGAGGGCGACACTGCAAGATTCAAGACGGTAGGAGAAGACCCTCACCAAAATAGATGTAGACATCGCAGCAAACACAAAAGTTGCATTACAAAATTCCACGTATTGTAGTCATTCTAGGGTTGGGAATGGCCACGATGCACAGTATTTTCACCAAACATTTGTAACTGCATCATTGGCAATAGGATACACATCACTGGACAAGGTCTGAACACGGTCAAAGATTATAAGAAGCCTAGAAGACCCTTAGAAAAGCGAAAGCCTGCCTTTTAAAATTATTATTACAATGTGATATTAATTATTGGTCTCTAGCCACAAAGGAAACCAGATAGCCATGGAAGTTAGCCAAATAAGCGCGGGGAGGGGAGAGGGGGAGAATGATTTGAATGTACTTTTGCACCAGTAATGAAGGTTTGATAAACAAAATACAGCTAGTTAATCCTTTTGCACCATGAAATGCCCATCAAATTATTATTATTATTATTATTATTATTATTATTATTATTATTATTATTATTATTATTATTATTATTATTATTATCATCATCATCATCATCATCATCATCATCATCATCATCAACAACAACAACAACAACAACAACAACAACAACAACAGCAACTTTCTTTTTATGCCGCCTTTCTCCCCAAAGGGACCCAAGGCGGCTAAATATTTGTAAACCATGTCAACTGTAAGCACAGCTACAATGTTGGGGTGAGACATTGGCAACTTTCTGTAGAATCAAAATCATCCTGCCTGCCTTGCAATTATTTCCATTTTTTTTTAAAAAAAATAGGTTTTTATCCCCCTTGCACTGTTACTTTAATTTTGGGGGAAAAAAAAAAACACAAAAAAACTACAAAAAAAACCACCCCCAAACCCAACCAGAATTTGCAATAGGGCTCCAAATAAGCAGCAAGACACTGAATTATCTCCATCTGCTTGGTGTGACACCGCCAAGTTTAAATGCTGCTAATGCTTTACACAACTTTTGAGTTCGATTTGTGTCACTTTGTATCAAACAACAACAACAACCAATCCAAACTGTAGGCATGTTTACAAAAGAAACCAGTCTGGTCTGCTTCCCCCTTGCTTTGAACAAAGTTGCGCTTTATTTGCTGTAAACTTTCCTAAATAAGCTCCCGTCTCCTGTTTCATCTACCCCTTGACTGAGGGAATGTTTTTCTTTTAAAATACTGACCAAAGGCTGTATTATACTTTATTTTTATTCCTCCTCCGACCTGCCTCCCTGCAACCAAAGCACTCCACAATCATAAATACCCACAACTGTTAGAAATTCAAGACTTCAGGATGACCCTTCCTGAGGAGACACTCGAGAGCTGAACCTTGCATTAAAATAAAAATAAAATACATTTCTTACCTTGTGTCCATTTCCTTCAGGCTCCTCCAACTGCAGCAGCTCATACCTGCCTCCAAAATCCTCCTCAAGATGGAGGCTTTACTCTACCAGGTGGATTGCATTGGGCTTCATTAGAGGGGATGGCCAGGCTTTCTCTTTGCAAAATAAATAAATAAAAGAAGCAAAATCTCACAGGTTTCCCCTCAGCCTTCCTCTCCTATCAACTGTTGCATACTCATTGTCGCCAACTTTATATCCCGTACTGTATATTGCCCTGCATTGGGTCCTTTCCAAGGAGAAAGGCAGGGTAATATATATACCAGTGTTGGTGAACCTTCGGCACTCCAGGTGTTTTGGACCACAACTCCCACAGTCCTTTGTCACTGGCAATCTAGGCTTGGAATTCTGGGAGTTGTGGTCCAAAACGCCTGGAGTGCAGAAGGTTCACCAACACTGATATATACATTATATATTAGATAGATAGATAGATAGATAGATAGATAGATAGATAGATAGATAATAGATAGATAGATACAAGTGGTACCATGTATAAAGGAATTAATTTGTTCCAAATGAAATTATGTTAAGCAAATTTTCCTTTATACAAATTTCTCATAAGAATGCATTGAAAATGGGAGTAATCCCATTTTTATGTTGTACGGATTTGCCCCATAGGCAATTCTGTTAAGCAAATTTCCCCTATCTCCGGAATAGTTTATGTTCCACAAATTTTTGTTATACAAGGGTCCACTGTAGATAGATAAATAGATAGATAGATAGATAGATAGATAGTCTCCTTGGGTTCTACATAGCCCACTGAATGCAGAGCATCCTGCACCTAAATCTGGGGCTTGCTTGCTTCATCTTTAGGAAATTTTTAACCCAGAGGTTTCAAATTTCTCATTTTTTTGCTCCTCTCTCCTTCTTGTACATTTGGGATGCAGAGAAGTGACAAAGTTAGACTTATTTTTCTCTCTCTCAGTAGTGCCACTAAGGACAAAAAGGCCACCCCCAGGGACTGCTGTGGCTCCCCAAAGCATCATGGCCGCCATTTTCTGTTCTCTGAGGAGAACAAGACGGTTCTTAGCCTGAGGAGATTCTGTGTCCTATTTGGGTTGGTTTCCCAGCCCAGGTCCAGTCCAGCTTAAATATGAAATATAAAATGAGATGAAAAGTACAAGGGGCTTTGGAAACAGCTATTGATCCAAAACTTGATTGCCTGGGTATTAAGAGTGAACCCGCCAATGTAGAGGCCTGGTTGTACTTTTTCCCTAATAGGATAAATGGACGGCATTAAATATGGCTATATGTTTGAATCCTTTTCTAAATATGCACCAGTACATAAACATACGCTAGCCGGTGTCCACTTTTGGAAGCCAAGAGGCCATAAAGTGCCTCAGGGCATCGTGGCTACCTTTTCTGTTTTTGCATCAAACAAAGCAGCTAGAAAGGCACACAGTTTGAGCTGCAGTCGGATGAACAATATCTCAGAAGCTTTTCCTTTAGGGAGCTGCACTGTTAAATTTTAAAATCCAATCCAACAGATAACATGAGCCAAACAAGAATTAATGCACTATAGCTCAGGGCTTAACACAAGGGATGCATTTTTGAACCCCTGGGAAAAGCCCCTTGAAATTTAAAAAAAAAAATCACAATATTTTGGGGTGTTTTAAAAAAAACCATGGATTTTTTTATGTATTAAATCTTTACTGTGAACTATCTTAGGACCTGTGAGCTATAGGACAATTTTCAGCAAAAGAAAAAAAAAGTCACAACACATACACACAAGAATGAGAGAATTGCATCATTTTATTGAGATATATAGGTTGCTTTTAGCAATTTTTAGAATCCTTAAATTATTTTCCATTAGTAAAACAGAAAGGCATTGTTGGAGAAGGAAGGGGAATATACATATTTTATAGATATAAAAATAAAAAGGCACTGCATAATACCTTGTGGCCACATATAAAACAGCAGAATTTTTGGTAAGCACTTAGAAGGCACAGAGCTATAAAAATTAATCACATATCTATGTCCAAAGAGCCATTAGCTATTTTCTGCCCCTCACTCTAACCAGCAAATCAGCTTCTACTACCTTCTTCATACGTGCACAAACACACACACATATTTTACTTCAACTTCCCATATCAAAAGAAAAAGAGTATCCAAAATTATTTGGTGTTTAGAATGCAATTACAAAGCATGGTTTGTAATGTTTGAACTGGCTCCATCTGGCAAGACGGTGGTATGAACTGGGGAAGAGCTGGCAGATCCCATCCCATCTAGCAAATCATAATTTGTGCAAACCATAGTTTGCATCAAACCAGGATCAAGAATTGACCACTGGGGCTGTTACTGCACTCTGAAACTAATATCTGTTATACTATCTGGCCTGCCTATTATTTTATTTATTTATTTTAGAGTATTTTTTACCCCGCCTTTATCCTTAGAAAAAGGACCCAAGGCAGCTTACATATGAGGGATAATATACAGTCCAATACAATCACATTTAGAAGACACAAATGAGCTCCTTTAAATGTTTTCCCACATGTTAATTTGGGAAAAACCAGTATATATTATGTTTAGTGCAAACCATGATTTGGCATTTCATCACATAAATCTTTTCAATCCTATTTAACATGTCCATTTACTCCTCCTCCCCTTAACTGCTTAGGACTAAATAGGAATAAGTGTATGTTAAACATCTAGCGTTCATTTCAGAGTGTTTCATTCAAACCAAATCAACATGGCTATGTGTAGCTTCATCATACAAAGGGATTTCTCCTCAATGCACATATACTCTGACCCACTGCTGCTGTACATTTTGAATCAATTCAGCTGTCCATGGGGAACATCACACCGATATCTCAAATACTCCATGCAACTCAGCAGAGAAATATGAATTCATTCACTGAAACACCTATACACATAATAATCTTAAACCATTCTTCAAGTGGATGACAACTATTCCATTTCCACCATGGAATTGCAGCATTATATCTTATCTAGTGACTGAGGGTACACAAGCCACTTCAATGTAAGAGGTACATACATTTCCACCTACTTTTGAGGGTCAGAATTACTGCCACTGGGAATGCAGAATAATTACAGGTAGACACAAAAGGGGCTCTCAAAATTGTCCCATTATTTGTCAGGATCATTATCAAAAAAGGTTTCCCAAATATTTTGTATTTTATTTATCTATTTTGAATATTTTTACCCCACCTTTCTCCTTGGAAAGGGACCCAATCTGGCTTACAATAATGAGGGACAATATACAGCTCACTGTGTGTGTGTATATTGTTTGGTTTCTGGCACTGAAAGTCAAAGGGAATTTGATGAGGAATCTAAGCACCATTTTGCTACTTGGCAATATCTATTTAGTGCCACTCTGGCACAATGAGGGTGACATCCAAGTGGCCACCCAAGCAAATTCATGGAACTTTTTCAGAAAACATTCTGCAAATCGGCGTTCTACGGCTGGAGAAAGAAAAATAAAATCACCACCATCTGCCTCATTCTGCCTAACAGTAGGACCGGCCCTTCATAAGATGGCTCTCTTTGGATGCAAAGGGTGGAACGCAAAGGTGCCTTATGTCAGCTTTTCACGTCTTGATTATTCCACCCGTCTCGCTGGAGGGAACATGCAGAACGTGTTCATGGAATCTATAAGGATCCTGGCTCCTGATTTAATTGTGTGCCATCCCTATTTAGAAGCAAAATGTTAAAACCAGTTGAGAAGAATGTCAACAGGGTAAGGGCATCCATTGCTTTCTTGTAAAGCTTGCATAATCAAGCCATCAACACCACCAACTTCCCGCCCCAATCCTTCTGCCTACTTTTACTCAATCCCTCCTCATCCCAATTCTCGAGTTCAAGTTTATATTTACGAAGCTGAAGATGCAAACAAACACAGGCTTTCTACCTCGGACCTCCTAGGAAAATCAAGCACTCCCCCTCTTTCAGGAAGTGGCGGCCTGAGTTTTACAGTTCTTTATCGCAGAAGACGAAAGGGCCTTTGGTCCTACATACTAGTCTTTAAAAATAATATTACACTATGACTCTTAAGTCCAGGTGATTGTCTCAAAGGAAAAAGTCAGCTTTCTGAAGGAAAGACTTTGTACCTAAAATGTTTTAGGAACGCAACTTGAAACCGAACACTGAGAGATTTCACCACCACCCTCAACCTAGATGGCAGCCATTGCTATATGAAGCTTCTTCTATAAATGCCATTAATTTCCATGAACACGTGGTTTCCGTGAATGGTCTCTCCATGTCTCATGGTCAACAAATCCTAATCGATTTGAAAAGAAGAAGCGAGCTGCCCATTTTTGTTGCCATTGTTGCCTTGGCCTTTTTCTCCTCCTCTCGGCCTCAACATCTACGAGTTAACCGAAACAACGTCAGCCCGCCATTGTACTGGGCTTATTAAGGAGGAAACGAGCGACGATCAGGGCTAAGAATTGCCTCGGACAAACCACCTTAGGTCTTCTTCGCAAGTTCAAGTCCCAAATAGGAGAGACGATCTTCTTCAACTTCTCCTAGGAAACGTTTAGCAACGTCCTACGTACTACAGAGAACACCCACAAAACGATAAAAAGCAGCACAAGTTGTTTGTAACAGCAAAAAAAAAAAAAAGAGGGGGAAAGTTTTCACCGTTAAGATGTTTAAGTGCTCATTAAACAGGTGGAATCCAAGACTGACAAGCATCAGGTCCCAGTTTCAGCTGCTTTGTGCACTGAAATATCTCCCCATTGCTTCTTCTTGGACTAGGAGTAGATTCGTTTCCATCCAAGACGGCGTGGCGTGTGTGACCAATGTTCTCAGCCAAAGAATAGTAAGCTTCAAAAGGCATCTCCTTCTATGGTTGGGGTCAGGCCTCAGGCATGCGTCGATATTAGAGTCTAGGTTGGATCAGTAGACAATAAAAAACAAACAAAAAAATGGCATTAAAGGTTCTCCGTGTAGACAATGCAAGGGCTGTTCTCCTCACAGAGCTGCAGCTGAACGCTGGAGGCGAACCACCTTTTAGCAGCACCCAAGCTGCAGTTGAGTGTGGTCCGGTAGAGATTCTTGGCATGTTTAGGGTAGATGATCGTCGTGCTCAGGAACCTCAAGGGTTTCTGGCGAGGCTCGAAGATCAGCTGAGACTTGTAATTTCGCCATGTGCAGTTGGGGGTGGCAATGACGGTCTCTCGGTACGTCGTGACGGTGGGTATTGGGCAGTAGAAGATGTCGTCCCGGTAGTGCCTCTCAGAGCCGTATTTGACCTCAGAATTGCACCTGAAACAGGTTTGGGTGGGGGGTGTTGTTTTATTGAGGGGGGAATTACAGCAAGAAACCATACGTCAGAATATAAGAAGAATCTTCCGGCACCCTGTTTTTCTCATAGTAGTAAACCAGATGTCATTGGGAACCCTTGAGTCATTTAAATATATACTTTGTTCACATTGTTGTTCCTCCATAACTGTTACTGTTTGTTTGCTTGTTAGCTACAACTGAGCCAAGCAACAGTGGCACATCAAATAACCATCACACAAGCACAACAATATTAAAAAATGAGAAAAATACCATGAATTCAAGTTTAAAAGGGCAATTGCAGAAAACCGCTGATGAAAAACAAAATGGCGGAACGGAGAGCTCAAGAGCTGAAAGAACCTTTGCGCTCTATGGGCCTTTTTACACGACCCCTAAGATCCGCTGGCCACTTAAATTCGGACCAGAGATCTTAGGGGTTCGTCACTCTTCCTCTGTCCCCACCCCCCTCTGCACTTCCTGGTTGCTGGCTGCCTGAGGGGAGGGAGAAAAAAGAAAGAAAAGAATGCCGGCTTACCTCCGTTCTGTTCCCGGCAGCATTCAGATCTCTTAAAGGGGCGGGGGGGGGGGTGGCAGAAAAACAACAAACAGAAGCAAGGAGAGCCCCGCACTCAATATCGTTACACCGGATCAAATAATTTTCACCTCCAAAGAGCAGGTACTTGAAAGGTGCGCTGGGACGCGCTAAAGTGGGCGGGGTTGCACTTAATTTCCTGTTAACTCCGGAGCTGGTGGGTAAACATTTTTAATCTCCGGAGCTGGGAGCCATTTGCCCCGGAGTTTAGGGGTCGTGTATAAACGTCCTTTGTCTGTGTTCTTTTGAAAGGCCTGCCTGAATAGCCATGTTTTCAGATGTGGTCATCGCACAAGACGCCCTGCAAATTAGAAGATGACATAGCACCAGCCTAACTTATAGCCGTTGGTAGAGTCATCTTGTATGAATCTGCCTCATTCTCTACAAAAAGGCATTTAAACATACGCTGTCATCTGATACTCGGTTACTACATGAGCCAAGGGATACACTGTCCATGCATCCTTGCCATTTGAACATAATATCAATGGCAGCTGTTTACTATACTTGTATGATTTAGGCAGGTCAGCTAATGTTTCTGCAAAACCTATTGTTCTGTTCTTGAAGGTATCCCTTGGCGCAGGCATGTCCAAACTTCGGCCTTCCTGATGTTTTGGACCACAACTCCCAGAATTCTAAGCTTAGATTGCCAATGGCAAAGGACTGTGGGAGTTGCGGTTCAAAACATCCGAAGGGCAGAACTTTGGACATGCCAGGCCTAGAGGTAGGTAAGTTCCCCTAGAACAGTTTTGGCGAACCTATGGCACGGGTGCCAAAGGGAGCACTCGGAGCCCCTTCGATGGGCAGCCGACATCACCCCTTCACAGCCACCTGTATTCAGGTTAAATTGCTGCATTGGCACTTTGCAAAAAATTAGTGGGTTTTGATTCGCAGTTTGGGCACTCGGTCTCTAAAAGGTTTGCCATTACTGCCCTAGAAGGTAAGTTCTCGTTCCTCTAAAAAAAGATATCCCCCCCCCTAAAAAAAATGATTCTGCAAATGGATGTCTGGCTACTTTTTTGCCTGTCTTTACTGCACACCCATCTCAAAGCAGCTGCCTTCCTAGCCTGTCAAAAACAGACATGTCTTTTAAAATAATAATAATAATAATAATAAAGCTGGAAGGACCCACACCGTCTTCACAGTTGCCAGGTTGCCGTCGGGGGGATTTGCACGGTTTGTTGCTTCCAGATCTTTGAGGTACAATCGGCAGCAGCTGAGGAATTTGCCGCTCTAGGTATAAAAACATTAAATGCCGGGTGGGGCTCACGGCATTTGCCAACGCCCTGAAGGAGGCTTGGCTCGTGCAGCGGCGCATGTAACACAATCTCGCTTAATAAGTTTTGCACGGCTCGCCCCGAGGCCAGCCAAACGGTTTTGGGGTGGAGAGGGGAGGGAGCCTCTGAGGGCAATGGACACACACACACACACACACACACACACACACACACACACACACACACACACACACACACACACACACACACACACCACACACCCCCCCCGGGGGGCTGCCAACCTCTTTTGAAACCTCTGAAGTGGTAGCGCCACAGCCTGCTGGAAGCAAGGAGGAAGTGGCACCGGTTCCTGGCACCTGCCCGACACGCTGGCAGCAACAAGGATGGAACCGTTCCAAACTAGAAGGCAGCCGAAGTTCCCCTTGAAATTCGTTAGCTTTTGCTCCACAATTCGACAGGCCAAGTGCTTTCATTCCAGCGGCAGGCGGTTGTTTGTTGTGCTTTCGTTTCGGCTTGGTCCTGCGAGGCGGCAGCCTCAACAAAGTACAACACGCAGCCTCGCCCTAACAGAAGCCTGATGCCAACTACGACCCATCCTACGACCCCTAAAATCCGAGGCATAGGGCTCCCAGAGGCAGAGCTTAAAATTGTTTTCCCACCAGCTGCGCATTTTAAAAAAAATCAAGTACGACCACGGCCACCTAAGCGCGCCCCAGCGCATTTTAAAAGTACCTGGTCTCCGGAGGTAAAAAAAAATTCTGATGCAGATTGTAAAGCAGTGAGTGCCAGCCTGTCCTCGCCGCCTTCTGTTTAGTTTTTTTTGCCCCCTGCCCCTTTAAGAGACTGGAATGCTTCCAGGACTGCTGCCGAGGGCAGAGCGGAGGTGAGCCTGCATTCTTCCCCCCCTTTTTTTTTTCTCCCTCCCCTCAGGCAGACAGGAGCAAGGGAGTACGGAGGGGTGGGAACACAGCAAGAGGAGCAAACCCCCAAGATCTCTGGTCCGAATTTAAGTTGCCAGCTGATCTTAGGGGTCGTGTAAAAGCGCCCTCTGTGCCTGTTGTGACCCGCGACACCTGAAGCATCGAAAGGGGATGGATAGCCCAGAATTTTTCCGGGGAGGCAGCCACCATAAACGGTGAAAAAAGAAACGGCTGCAATGACCACAGGTTCTGGAGTCCACCGAATGCACCTAAAAAGTTGTGTTTATTTAGCGCCAGGGCTTCACAATAAGGAACATCGTTCTCTAAGCCGCCAGCGTGACGATGCAAACCCTAATGCAAACACTGTAAACCCTACACCTGAGTTAATTACACAGCACGATGTTGACGGCGACCAGGATGATGACAGCTGCTTTCGTGGGTCTTTTGCTGCTGGGTTTTACCACTGTTTTCTGGGTATCTTTCCTCTCTTTTCCTCCTCCTCCTCCTCCCTCCCAGCCTCGGACCTCACTAGATAAGACACCGATTCCCCGACTAGAAAGAAGCGAGAGACCCTACAGAGGAAAATGCAGCCTCTTTGCCCCAGTAAGAGCCTGCCTCAATTTGCATCTGGCAGATGCAACTCCTTGTGTTTCGCCATTGGCTGGTTGAGAGACAGGATGGTTTTTGCTGGCATCTCTCATGTCTTGGTCCCAACTGTTCTGCTTCTGTAGCCGCTTTCCTCAATCTCTTCCTTTAAGCCAGACATGTCCAAACTTCGGGCCTCCTGATGTTTTGGGCCACAACTCCCAGAATTCTAAGCTTAGATTGCCAATGACCAAGGACTGTGGGAGTTGTGGTCCAAAACATCTGGATGGCCGAAGTTTGGACATGCCTGCTTTAAGCAGTTCTGCTTTTCCCTTTGTTGTCTGACTTCAATGTGTGTGTGTGTGTTTTTTTTCTGCCTTCTTCTCTCTGCCTCCCCTCAACTTTGCCTGCTTCCTCCCTTCAACATGACCTCTGATGCACAAGACGGGGGAGACTGTTGGCAAAATCCGTGCCTTCCCCGCCCCCTCCCTGGATCCGCTTCCTACCACTGACTTTTCTTCCCGATCAAACGACCTGCCACTCTCCAATGTTTTGATTCTGTTGAAGATCAGAGGTTGAGAAGTGCTTTGTGGATCTCTTAAGCCTGGAAATATCTGAAAAACCCTTTAAGAAGCTTGCTTATTACTGTGGCTGCTCTTGTTTTTACTGACAAGACCTCGGGCTTGCAAGCAAAGGTAGCAGCAAGAGGTCAGCTTTTGGCCCGTGGTCTCGGCAGCTAAATAATAGCCACGTTCATCCCTACAGGAACGCCCATGGCCTGCATCCTACTGAAGGGGGAGGCAGTGCAGCCTAATGCTCCCATCAGGGTAGTCCTATGCCTTGATCACAAAGCCGAGGTTGCCTGATTAAAAAAAACAAAAAGCTCATGGCTTTGCACAAGGAATGGCTGGGAGTCCCCTTAAGAGATCCTTAAGCGTTTGGAGCAGAGGTGGCCTTCAGAATACCTTAGCCTTGAGCCCTGTTATAATCTTGTAACGCAGGCTGCTTTCTAGGTGCTCAACCCAAGGCAAGACAGAGAATTAGGTGATGTGCCTAGGATGTGTGTGTGTGTGTGTGTGTGTGTGTGTGTGTGTAGGTGGGGTGATGGCCATCGACCCTTCTTTAGTTCTTGTTTTTATAAGACAGCATGGCAGAAACTGGCACTAGTCAGAAGATGGTCTTGAAAATTTCCCCAGGGTCCCTCTCTCTCTCCTCCCCTGCTCAGCCGCCTGAGCGTTGGAAATGGAAAGCTCAACTGCAGGTGAGATCTAGACATCACTGGCAAGCAGGTTGAACTTTGAACAACACCATTCCCCCCCCCACCACCACCAATGACTTTTACGCCCAGTGGGAGGGGAGCGAAGACCACCAATTCATTTTCAGTTCAGGTCATTCTCCAGCTGGTCACAATTTTCTGCCTCCAAGCTGAGATGGAGAGGCAAAAACCTCCATCCTCTCCTCCCCCAACCCTTCCTCTATTATAACCCCCACCTTTTGTTCTTTCTTAATTCCAGCCATTCCCCTGCTACCTCTCCCCCCCGCCACGTCCCCTCTGCTCTGCTGCCACCCAGACATCCAGCTTAAAAAAAAGCCATCCACCACCCCGCCCCACCCCGCATCTCCCCTTTCATAAACACCACTAATCTTTTGCAGGAGACGCAAAGGAACAAGAGGGGAAACATAAAAAGGAGATCCTCGTGTTACCTAATTTCTTGTGCCGGTTCAGGGTTGACCTCTATGCTCTCTCCGAAAAACACAGGATACATCCGCGGCCTTATTTCGGGCGGGGAGGCATTTAGGAGAACGTAAGGGATCTAAATCGGGTGGCAGGGGTGAGGAGGGAGAGGGTAAGGAAAGGAAAAACAGCTGGAATTAGGATTTCTGCTGAAATGTTTACACAACTGGTTGTGGTGAGTTTTAAGCACTGCAAACCTTTTTTAAAGCATCCTAGTCCTCATGGATAACCACCTTCTTCTTCTTCTTCATTTATTTTATTTTATTTATATATTTTTTTGCAAAGGCTAGATCAGCCGATGCCAACTCCAGAGCTATTTATATGCACGATCGGCCAGCCAGCCGGCACACAGGCTGAAACAGGGCACACCCAGGTGTAGCTAGGCTAGAGCGCTCAGTGGCTGAGGTCTCTGCCTGTGGCGCCAAAGTTTGGGAGTTCGATTCCCCGCTGTGCCTCCAGACTTGATGATCCAAGACTTGATGATCCAAAGGGTCCAGACTTGATGATCCAAAGGGTCCCTTCCAGCCCTGCTATTGTTTCCCCAAAAATAAGACCTACCCCCAACATAAGCCCTAGCAGGATTTCTATGCATTTGTTAAATATAAGCCCTACCCCAATAATAAGACCCAGTGATGGGCGTGACTGTGCCTGCACACACACACACACACACAAACACACACATACATACACAGTGCACATTGCCCCTCCCTTCCCATCCATTGTTCCCCCCCCCCTTTCGCTTGGGCCACCAAAGTTACCATACTTTGTAGCATGTTTGCTTGCAGTTCCTGTTTCCCCGAAAATAAGCCCTACCCCAAAAACAAGCCCTAGTGTATCTTCTTGGGGGGAAAAACAAATATAAGACAGTGTCTTATTTTCAGGGAAACACGGTAATCCTTCTATCTCAAACAAAGCATGGAAGAACAACAAACAAAGATGGCCATGTGTCTCAAAGAATGAAGCATATCCAGCACGGAGGATGTGGGAATTTTTCCAAAGAGCTGCCGAGCTGCACGGCACTTTGTTCCTAAATACCCCGAGAGGTTTATAAATCCATATTAGTTCACAAACCTATTATAAGATAGTGACACTGACATGAACTGCTGTTTTTTTTTTAAACGTCTGGCCTTAACCAGGATGTGCGCCCCTACTGGGAGGTGTCTTATATGGTATCCTTCAAGTTGGCCTCTTCCACCAGTAAATCTTTCCAACGAGTTTTCACAGCCAAAAGTCTTGGATTGTCCTTATATTGGGAAGTCCAGAAAACACACTTTGGGAAGTATTCAATCGGCGCCTAGAGAGAGTCCTCATACTGGGAAGGCCGGCAAAAGCCTCCTTCCGAATCCTCTTCGGAAAGATTTCAGGCAATCAGTTGCTGCTTTTTGAAAGACTTGTATAACAAACGGGTTGTATAACATAAAATTTGTAAGGCAGCGGTTAAAACGCCAACAGCTTTCCGCTCTTAAGTCGAATTGCTCTTAAGTCGGGGTAAAGTAAAAGGTAAAGGTTCCCCCCGTATATGCATGCTAGTCATGTCCGACTCTAGGGTGCTCATCTCCGTATTCAAGCCGGAAGAGCCAGTGTTGTGCAAATCCATGGCCATGTGGCCGGCATGGCTGCAAGGAAACACTGTATTTACCTTCCCGCTTTTTACGGCGGTACCTATTGATCTACTTGCATTGACTTGCTTTCGAACTGCTAGGTCGGCAGGAGCTGGGGTGATCAGCGGGAGCTCGCTCCGCTGCGTGGCACCCGGGATTCGAACCGCCGAGCTGCCGACTTTGCAGTCTACAGTTTCGGTGCCTATTTTCACTGTTGCCTCTCTCCAGCCACTGGTCAATAACGAGAGATTACTGACACAAATCATCAAAAAAGCAGGGTACTCCACTGCGTATGGATTTACTAAGCTCACGGCCTTATCTATGGGGTTTCCTCTCCAAAGGGGAAAAAGACTTTAATAATACTCTATCCCTCTACCCGTTCTTCTCCAGATAGGACACACCTAAAGAGAGAGAAAGAGAGAGAGAGAAAAAGACCTCCAACCGACACTTCGAAGAGAAACCAGGCGGCAAGCTCTCGTTTCTGTTTTCAATCGTGGCATCTGCCTAGTCTAGATTGCTTCTCTTTCTCTCTCTCCAAATCTCTCCATCTCTTTCTCTCTCACACATACACACACACACACACACACACACACACACACACACACTTCCAAAGTCAACAACGCCACCGGCTCTTTCAATAACCACCAACAGATGAAGGCCTGAAATTCTAGCAAGGCAGTTCGCAAGTATTGGAAACCCCGGGCAAAGCATTCGCCGCCCATGCCAAGGGAACACGAACGCGCCGCTCGGTAGAAATTATGCGAAGGCAGCACATTTTCATAACGTTCGTTCCCAAGCACCGTCCCCTCCGCCCGATTTGGGAGGCAGGGAAACCGAGGAAGGAGCCTCCTTACCAGTTTCCCCTCCTTGCCGTCCTTCTGGCGCCCGTGTCCCGGGACCTCCGCGGAAGGAGAGCCGCTGACGCCCACTCTGCTTTCGACGACGCCCGGCGCCAACGAGTAGAAGGGCGGGCTGGGGCTGGGGGGCAGGCCCGAATCGGGGCTGTCCAGCAAACCTTCTCGGTTCTTCTCCTTCAGGCTTTCTTCCATGCCTTGGAGCTGCAGGTGACCCACCATGACGGAGGGGAGAGGGGAGGGCAAAGGCCACGGCACCGAGGGAATCCCGCCTCCTCTCGCAGGGAGGTCCACCGAGGCGGTGGCGCAGGGAAAGGGCTCGCTCTCCTGGCCTCCCGTCCTCCCACTGCCTGTCACAACTTGCGATGTTTCCAGCCGTCCTGTCGGAAGAATCAGAGGTAGTCTGGCATGAGTGGAGGTGGGTAAAAAAAATCCAACACCCCCCCCCAAAAAAACCCCCCCAAGAAATCTTAGAGCAAAGCTGCCATCTCTTTGCGCCGACCCCCTCCAATCTTAGATAATAGGAATAGGAACAGGAATCTTTATTGTCATTGCCCCCTTGCAGGAACAACGAAATTTCAAGGTTGCTATATTCAACTCATTAAAAACATTCCACACAGATTTAAAAACAGCTACAGCACATAAAATATGGCATATAAAATGACTAAAATATGACATACAAAATAAGCTGACTTCAAAGTCCAGATTTTCCGTTTAAGGCCAATATTGCTCTAAAAAAGAAGCCATTTTTGAGACGGTTTGTTCTTGCCCTCAGTACTCTATATCTCCGTCCCGATGGCCTCATTGGATCTAGGTGGCGTAGATCTAGCTGGCAACTTGCAGTGCTTCCAGCCCTCCTGTCGGAAGAATCAGAGGTAGAATGCCATGAGCAAAGGTGGGGGGAAATCAACCCCCCCCCCCAAAAAAAAGCCTGCAAGAAATCTCAAAAGCAAAGCTGCTGGCCGGAAGAGGCAACTCTGGCCCTTTTGCACCGACCCCTTGATCTTAGATAAGGCAGCTATGCAGAGGAGACCCTCTGTTCCAGCAGTTGTGGGGGGGGGGGGGGGGGGCAGAAAATAAATAAATAATTTATTATTATGATTTGATGATTTGGTCTGATTAGTTTTTAATTGACACTTCTAAGCTGTTTAATCTGTTTTTGTATTTTGTACAGTGGGTCCTTGTATAACATACGGTTTATATAACATAAATTCTGTACAACATAAAAAATTCCGGAGAGAAGGGAAATTTGCTTAACAGAATCGCCTAAGGGACGAATCCGCACAACATAAAAATGGTCACGATTAGGGAATTACTCTGTTTTCAATGCATTCCTATGGGAAATTTGTATAAAGGAAAATTTGCTTAACATAATTTCATTTGGAACGAATTAATTCCTTTAATACAAGGGACCACTGTATATGTTTGTAAATTGCCCAGAGTAGCTTTTTGGCTAGATGGTTGCGGAATAGAAATCAAATAAATAAATAAAAAAAATAAATGCCAAAGGGGTGTAGCCACCGTTGTAATCACTGCGCTGCACTTGTTCCATACGGGTGACCTTTACCCGGATTTTTCAAAACATCCACATAGGAAGATATGATAGGCCAACCCCTGCGCTCCAGATGTTTTCAACGGCAACCCCCAGAATTCCAAGCCTGTACTGCCAGCACCAAAGGACTGTGGGAGATGCGGTCCGAAACATCTGGAGGGCCAAAGGTTCGCCACCACATAGGATCTTTTTGAAAAGCGCCTTGCTAAAGAGACTGCAGGAACAGCATTATTGCACTAAGGCAGCGAGATTCATTTTCAATGGCACGCATCAACAACCAACTACTGTAACACAACACATTGTTGTCGTCATCACAGAACGGGCAAGAGCTGTCAAGGGACCCTATGGACTACTAGTGGTGGCCAAACTTCGGCCCTCCAGATGTTTTGGACCACAACTCCCACAGTCCTTTGTCATTGGCAATACAGCCTTGGAATTCTGGGAGTTGTGGTCCAAAACATCAGGAGGGCTGAAGTTTGGCCACCGCTGGACTAAGCTATCCAGCAGTTCAACAATAATCTTAGAACCACCAAGTTCTGCAGATGGTCAAGTCTGGCCCGTGACAAGGAGGGATCATGGAACATTGACCTTCCAGCCTCTGGCTCTGCAGCCACAGATGCCCGCACCTACACAGCTGTCCAGCAGTGCGTCTTTACAGACCTGTTGTAGTTGATGATCGTGAATTCCATTTCTATGCCACCTAGATCCAATGAGTTTAGGGCGGTCTACGTAGTCCTCCCCACCCACTCATATGATCCCCGCCGCCACCCAATGATGCCGACTCGGAAGCAAAACCCATAACGTTCAAACACATTTCTTCACGGGGAACCTGCCCGAGGGGGCACCCTCTAGTCTACATGTTGACTTAAAGGCTCCACAGGTAGAGCTTGAAGAGTGTATACATTTGAACCACAGCTGAAGTTTCTAGTCCTCAGTATACTTATCAGCCCCATTCAATGAAGGGAGATGTAGGTGTACATGACTTGTGGGTGTGACGGGTGTGACTCACCGAGGACCACCTCCCCAGGTTTTGGTAATATTTATACCCTGCTTTATCACCCGAATCTCCAAGAATGGCCACCTGGGATCTGATGTTTTCAACTACGGCTCCCATTCGCCCCGAGCAGTGCCGCCAATGGCCAGGCCACCCTCACTTCTGATCAGAGGGATAACCTCGAGTTCAAATTCCCACTAAGGCCAAAGACCCAAGAGGCCTCAGGGAAAATCTGTATCTACCAGCCTGCCCTGCTGAAGGCTGTTACTATAAGATGTAAATACATTAAAATATGCTACATTATGGCCTCTGCTCCAACTCTTGTCCCCTGAATTGCAAACCAGTTCTATGCCTGTTCAGACACACACACACACACACACACACACACACACACCAGTTGCTTATTTGTCTTAGCATCAATTATTTTGGGGACAGCAGCTCCTGCCTTATGCACAGCCCGCCTGCGGCACAGGGGGTAGGTAGCCGTCCATTCAAGGTTAACCCGTTTCCAAATAAGAGAAACGCAACACTCGCCGGACTGTTCAGAGCAGCAGAAAGCAATCAGGTTCTCTATGTACTTAACACACAATTATTATAAATTACTCCACAAGGAATCCAGCAGGAGCTGAAAGACTGAGACAGCAGGGCCTTGGAGGCAGTTCTAAAAAGAACCGAAGGCATTAACAGGGCAGGGGTGTGTGTGCGATTTAATCTCCTTTTCCCCCATAATCACTCAAATGAACTGCCATTTTTTGTAGGGCACGGTGAGGGCCACCAAGCAGGGTCTCTCTGCCTTTGCAGACTTCCCCTACAAGAGACAGAGCCATTCTATCCAAAACAACGCCCTACTCCGTGGATGGAGGGGCGCGCAAGGACCTCGCTCAACCCCCCCCCCCCAAATCTAAATATCGATGCCGGACCAGCGCTCCAGCCCCTCTCCGGGGGGGGGTGTCAGATCAGCCACCCCACCCCGGCCACGGAGCCATGGGGAAGGGGGTGTCTCCGCTGCACAGACAACTCAGCCAGGGCGCATGGCAACCCGACGGGGGACCCAACACACACACACACACACAAATCTGCTCCTCCTGCCCCCCCACCCCGGCCGAAGAATCCCTCGGATCGCTTGGAGAGCCCCATTCCGGCTATTTTCCCCCCACCCACTCCTCCTCCGACGCCCGGATCCCCCCCCCCCAAAAAAGCACCACCACTAACGCGCCACGAAGCGCCCGGAGGGGAACACAGGCGCCCCACTCACTCCAAACCAAGGTATTTTTTTGGGAGGGGGGGGCTTTCCCAGGCCTCCTCCTCCCCCCCCCCAAACGGGGCGGCGGGTGTGTGTGTGTTTCCAGCCATATCCCCACCACCACCACCACCACCAAACCCCTTTTCGCCTGCAAGATCCCGACGGGAGCGCCCCGAGCGTGGCCTCTCCAAACGCGCGCCCGGGCTGGCGGCGGTGGGGATCCAGAGATCGGGCCCTGGGAAGGAGGGGGAGGAGGATCCAGGCGGCGGCAGATCCAGGCGATTCCTCCTCTTCCACCACCCCTCCTCTCAGCTTCCCCCCCCCTCTCTCTCTCTCCAAAGCGGCCATTTACGTTTCCTCGGGCGGCTTTTCCAGCCCGGGCGAGGCGAGGCGAGCCCCTCGGCGCGCCCGATCCTTCGCCGCTTGGCTTGGCTTTGCGGCACCGCGCAACGACAGGCGGATCTCGGCTGCAACTGACACGGCGGCGGGCAGGCAAGCAGGCTGGCGTGGCGACGGAGGAGGAGGAGGAGGAGAAGGAGAAGAAGGAGGAGGAGGAGGAGGAGGAGGAGAAAAAAAGGAGGCGGCTGCTCCGGCGTCTCCTGCCGCCTGGATGCGCTCCAGCCGCCGCCGCCGCCGCCGCCGGGGAGAGGCAGGGCGCGCAGAGAGACCCCTCCTCCGCCTCCGCCTCCCGATCCCTCCTCCGCCAGGCCCTTCCCCTTGCTTTCCCCCCCCCCTCTTGCCCACCCCACTCACCCCCCCAACACACACACACACACAAACACACACACGCACAAACACGGCCAGCGGGCGGCCGCTTGCTTCCTCGCCGCCTCCTCGCCGAGCGTCTCCAAATCGTCTGCCTGCCAGTCCCCCCCTCTCTGTCTGTCTGTCTGTCTGTCTGTCTGTCTGTCTGTCTGTCTGTCTGTCTGTCTGTCTTTCTCCCCCAGGGTTGAAGGTTGGGAACAGCCCGCCCTTCTAAACGCCCAACAACAACGGCCTCCCCACCACCCCCCACCCCAAAATTTTGGGAAGATCCAAGTGTAGGAAAGTCCAGTGTTGATACACACAACACACACACATAAACAAATCGGACACGCTTTTGGAGTGGTTTTAAGGGTAGACCGCTAGGGCTTTGGGGGGGGGGACATCTTTAGATTCCATGCCTTCCCTATTATTATTATTATTATTATTATTATTATTATTATTATTATTATTATTATTATTATTATTATTATTATTAGTATTATTAGTAGTAGTAGTAGTAGTAGTAGTAGTAGTAGTAGTAGTAGTAGTAGTAGTAGTGTTTCCCCGAAAATAAGACAGTGTCTTATATTAATTTTTGTTCCCAAAGATGCACTAGGTCTTATTTTCAGGGGATGTCTTATTTTTCCACGAAGAAGAATACAGTACACATTTTTTATTATCTTATTATTGGGGAGGCCTTATTTTTTTTGGGGGGATGCCTTATATTTCAGCGAGAGGCAAAACGGTAAGTAGGTCTTATTTTCGGGGAATGTCTTATTTTCGGGGAAACAGGGTAGTAGTAATGGCTGGCAATGATGAATGATGGGCGGTTATTGGTTAATATTTATTTATTGCATTTTTATACTGCCCATCTGGCAGGGGCCATTAACGACAGCAGCAACCACAGCAACACCAACAGCAATAGCACCACCGCCAACAACAACAACAACAACAACAACAACAACAACAACAGGCACAGCCAATCCAAAGTATAAAAACATGGGCTGGTGTTTTATAACATACAAGTTTAAACCAAAAAAGCTAGGTGTCTGTTTAAACATCTGGCCAGTCTATATGCTGTTTGCAAGAATGCCAGTTTTTTGTAACCCTGATGAGTTTGCTATTAAACATCCAGGCCGAGGAGTGCTTTCCAACGTTTAGATTTTATCCTGACCAAGCTCTGTGAGCAAACAACCGAAAGGATCTGAACCCACGTCCTGCCCACTCAAACACCGGTGTGGGGCTTGCTCAACACGTCCCACAAGCAAGGCTCAACGGGGCCACTTCGGGTGGCCATTTAAAAGGGGAGGCCACGGCCAGTTGTAAAAAAAAAAAAAAAAAAACGGGCTCGATGACATTTATTGGAAATTTGGGTCACAGCCCAAGACGTGTTCCCCGCATCCCACCCTCTGCTGAAATGAAGGCCCTCGCACAAATGAACTTTTTTTTTATTTGTATGCAGGGCCTGAGTGGCGAAAAGTCTGGCAGATTTATAAATGTCAAAGAGGCAGCGGGCGTCCCACACAATAACCTCAGTGAATTATGATGAGTGACCCCCCTAGCCGGGAAGGATTCCGAGTCCCTCCGCGACTGTAGAAGGGATTCCATCTCTGGCACAAAGAGGCACAGATCAGCCAAGGGGGCTCGGGGCAATGCCACGGGGTTGGACAAAGACCAAGTCTCGCCCCACGCAAGACCCTTGGACTTAGCACGAACTTCGTGACCTGTCACGAGCAGGCCTGCTCTTGAGGAGCTGGGCTTACGCCGCGAGATTCCCCACGGACAGCCTCCGAAATATCCTGGTGCCCCGACGCAGCGGTTTCTGGCTGTCCCAGGATCGCAAGGCAAACGGGTGTTTTAACCTCCTTCTAAGAATCTCCTATCAAAGCTTACGTTGGGAAGAACCCGTACAGGAGGACCCCCGTATCCACTGATTCATTATCCACAGTTGGCAAAGAAAAAAAAATACATAATCCAGCAGCTGCAAAGCAAGCTACTGTCATCAAACAGCAGCCATAAATCAAGCTACTGTCACAAAACAGCAGGCATAAAGCAAGCTACTGTCATAAAACAGCAGTTTTGAGGATTTTTTTTTGGTGTTCTCTCTTATCCACGGTTTTCATTATCCACAGGAAGGCCTGGAACCAATCCCCAGTGGATACCGGGGTCCTACTGTATTTGCTCACACACTGAAGAGGAGGGGAGGATTCTGTAGGTATGGCTGTAGGCTGCTCAGACAACTGGGAGTCTCATTTGCTGGGATACCCAGGGCCCAAAAGAGTTTCCTTCTTCAGATCCCACAAGCTCTGTGATCGGATTCCCACGCCTAACAGTAGGGCCGGCACCTAACTTGAAACCCATTCCAAGAGTGTTCTAAGCTCTTGATTCCTCTCCCCGGGGCAGACTGGCGGCAAAACACAAGCGAGGGCCACGCTGGTCTCCATGCTTCCATTTTTAAAAACATTCATTTATATTTTGTGCATTCAGTCGGCCTTTTCGTTTGGATTCAACCACTCCTCCTGCAGCAAGCGGGGGGCCATGCTCCGTCCGGAGGATGCATTAAATCAAGAGACGCGCTCCGGCAGAAGCAGCCGTATCCTAAATGATCCATCACGGTTACAGGCTGCTACCGAAGACTGAGTCACCACACCAGCTGGAAGCCCCCCCCCCCCGCAGTAGCCTTGCAATTAAAGCTGTGTGTGAAATGTTTGACAAATGGCCGCTCGGAGAATTCTTCGGCTTTCATCAGGCTACATCTCGGCAAGCCGCTGCCTCTCTGCTGCCAGCAGAGAGAAAAATACCCCCCCCCCAAAAAAAAACTGGGTTTAGCAGAAATCTGAAGTTTCTCTCCACTGTCTCCTGGCAGGGCAGGAACACCAGAGTGGGCGTTTGGCAGTGGAAGTGACTGGGGTGGGGGGGGTGGGGCGTGGAAGTCATTCAAACTACAGAAAAAGATTCAATTAAAACATTAGGAAGAACTTCATGACAGGTTAGAGCTGCCCGGCAGTGGAATAATATGCTGCCACAAAGGAGGGTGGTGGAGTCTCTTTCTTTGGAGGTTTTTAAGCAGAGGCTGGATGGTCATCTGTCAGGAGTCCTGTGATGTGGGTTCCTGCATGGCAGGGGGTGGGACTGGATGTCCCTTGAGGTCTCTTCCAACTCTATGACTCTATGAAAAAACCCTCTAAGAACACCCAAGCTCTGTGCCGCAAGTAAACTGCCTGGCTTTTCCCCCCATTGCGCCATGGACCACTACATCTAAAAAATAGCTCCTGGCAAATCCATCTTTTGCCATGTTATTACCTATTGCAGGCATGTCCAAACTACGGCCCTCCAGATGTTTTGGGCCACAACTCCCACAGTCCTTTGCCATTGGAAATACAGGTTTGGAATTCTGGGAGTTGTGGTCCAAAACATCAGGAGGGCCGAAGTCTGGACGTGCCTGACCTATTGGTACTGCTCTGAGGAAGAGGGTTTCGCCCTCGAAATATTAGCAATGTTTTGTTAATTTATAGTAGCCTAAAAGGCCTCACCTGTTCCGCTTTTGTATTTCTCTTATCCAATGAATCCTAAAACCTAAATCTCTGCCACCGCTAGCAATTCATTCAGGCAGCTGCCGGCGGTGTTTCTCGAGGCATCCAGGATCAACACATGGGACTCTTTTCATGTCCTCGGCTGGCCCCAGTATCATTACTCCTACAACTTAACACCCACGCAGGAAGGAAGAAAAAACCCACGGCTGCTTTGAGATGCCTACCACGGAGAAATGAGCGATGAGTGACAAAGAGCAAACCATCGTAGGAGAAGGGGGGGAGATTTGCTTGCTGTTCCTTGACAGGAGATAAATTCCTTCCCCTGGTTTGTTTAGGGGGGAGGGAAAAGAAAAACATGTCCATCGTTGGTGGGCACCATAAGTCAGAAACAGGCAAAGAGATTAGTGCAGAATTTTTTTTTTTGCTCCGAAATATTGACGCTTAGATCTGCTCACAGTTCGTAACTCAGTGTGCATACCACCTTTTCATTAGAAGGACACAGTTAGAATAATAGAATCATAGAATCATAGAGTTGGAAGAGACCTCCAGGGGCCATCTAGTCCAACCCCCTGCCATGCAGGAACCCCCATCATAGTATTTCCGACAGATGGCCACCCAGCCTCTGCTTAAAAACCTCCAAAGAAGGAGACTCCACCACCCTCCTTTGTGGCAGCATATTCCACTGCCGAACAGCTCTAATCCTCAGGAAATTCTTCCTAATGTTCAAATGGAATCTCTTTTCCTGTAGTTTGAAACCATTGCCCCGAGTCCTAGTCTCTGAAGCCATGGGAAACAAACCTGTTCCCTCTTCAATATGACATCCTTTCAAATATTTAAACATAGCTATCTTATCCCCTCTCAGTCTTCTTTTAGAGAGGCTAAACATTCCCAGTTCCCTAAGCTGTTCCTCATAAGACATTTCCTCCAGACCCTCAACCATCCTGGTCACCCTCCTCTGCACCCGCTCGAGGTTGTCAACATCCTTTTTAAACTGAGGTGCACAGAACTGGACACAGGACTTCAGGTGGGGTCTGACCAGAGCAGAATAGAGTGGTACTATCACTTCCCTTGATCTAGACATGATGGTTCTGTTGATGCAACCAAGAATCGCATCGGCTTTTTTGGCTGCCGCATCACACTGCTGACTCATGCTCAATTATTGGTCCACCAAGACTCCCAGATCCCTTTCACAGGTACTATTCTCCAGCCAAGTGTCCCCCACCCTATATCTATGCAATTCATTCTTTTTACCTAGATGTAGCACCCTACATTTCCCTCTGTTGAAATCCATTCCGTTAGCTTTGGCCCAGCATTCTAATCTGTCAAGGTCCTTTTGGATTTTCATCCTATCCTCTAGGGAATTAGCAACCCCTCCCAATTTGGTATCATCTGCAAATTTAATTAGCATACTCTCTATTCCTTCCTCCAAGCTGCTAAGGGAGAGGACCGTTTATGATCATCCCAAATGATTTTAAAAGAATCCTCCCAAGTGGTCTTAGGGCCTTTATACACGACCCCTAAGCTCCGCAGGAAATGGCTGCAAGGTCCGGACCTTACAAGTGTTTTCCCACCAGCTCCAGACTTTGCAGACAATTAAGTGCGACCCCGCCCATCTAAGCGCGACCCAGATGCACTTTCTTGTACCTGCTTGAGGTGGGTGAAAATCCCCAGGTCCGGATTTAATCTGGTCAATGCAGGGCTCTCCTGGCTTCTGCTTGTGTGTTTTTTGCCTCCTGCCCCTTTAAGAGAAGAGGTGGGAGGGAAAAAAGCAAGCAGAAGAGAAACAGAAGAGAAACGGAAGAGAAACAAGAGAAACGGAGGAGGCTCCTCCAGGTGAGCTGCATTTTTTCCCCCTCTTTCTCTGGTGGGGAGGAAGGAAGGGCAACGAACCCCTAAGATCTTTGGTCCGAATTTAAGGGACCAGCGGATCTTAGGGGTCGTGTGAAAAGGCCCTTAAAGAAATCCATGAACTAAACATATAGACTGATCCCTCTTACTACTGACGCCTTTCCATACTTCTTTTATAAGTTCCATCTCTCTCCTGCCTTTGCTTCAGTGACTTTTCAAGAGAACACGATTCTAATCCATATTCGTAATTTACATCTCTCCCATCACTCTGTCAAAGAACGCGGGGGATCCTTGGCTGAGAAACAAAAACATTTTTTCACCTTTCCCAAGAAGGAATTCATTTGCTTAAAGTCCCCCCCCCGGCGCACCCGCGTGCTAGTCATGTCTGACTCTAGGGGCCGTGCTCATCTCCGTATTCCAGCCGAAGAGCCAGTGTTGTGCAAGTCCGCGGCCGTGTGGCCACCACGGCTGCCCGGAACACTATTTACCTTCCTGCTTTTTACAGCACTACCGATTTATCTACTTGCATTTGCACGCTTTCGAACTGCTAGGTTGCCAGGAGCTGGGGTGAACAGTGGGAGCTCACTCTACTGCGTGGCACACGGGATTCGAACTGCAGAGCTGCTGACATTTGTAGCCAACAGTTTTCACTGCTCTAGCCCGCTGAGCCACCGCGCCTCTTTTTATATCCTCATTTGCTTACCAGCATTCTATTACCAGGTCTATCCTTTATGTTCAATTGGTGGGATGGACACATAAGCAGAACAACAACTAACAGGTCTGAAGTTTGCCGATGGATAATCCATGCGATGTAGGCTCTGCAAAAGATTACATGTCACGCCTGCAATATCCAGGACTGGGGAGAAGTGAATGTTTCTTAATTCAAATGTCCCTACCTGTGTATCCCAGTATCACGTATGTACCACTGAGAACCCCTAGGTGAGAGAGATGATCTACCTAAGGTTAGACTATGAGTTTTGTGGGCCGATATTTCAAATCCATTCAATCCACCCGAATGGTTTCGGCATCCCTTTCCAAACAATCATCTGAGGACATATAATCCCTCTACAAATGTAAAGACACTTTCTCCTAGGAGTTGATGTCAGCTGCCGTGAGCTATTACAGGGTTAGAAAGATGGGGGTATTTATTTTAGTGCTAATTTTTTTTAAAAAAAAACCATTATCCTCTTTGCTCTTCCAGTTAAAGAAAGGCTTAATGCCATTCTTGGAACATGTATAATCAATAGTTTACCGGCCACCTGTTTCCTTTTCTGTTCTTCTATTTATTTCATTTTTCCACTGGACAGACACCCCTTGCTCGCGTGGATTTCCCCAACAACACACCTTAGCTTCTGCTTCTTTGCTCAGAGGAGGTTTAAAGCAGTGGTTCTCAACCGGTGGGTCCCCAGATGTTCCTGGACTGCAACTCCCAGAAGCCTCCACCACTCACTTTGCTGGAAGGGATTTCTGGGAGTTGTAGTCCAGGAACATCTGGGGACCCCACCGGTTGAGAACCACTGGTTTAAACAGTCATGCGGGAAGAAGGCTGAACCCGTAACATTTATTTAAAATCCAACAAACAAACAAACAAACAAACATGGCTGTAGGTCAAACCCTGGCACATACACTCAAATTATGGGCTGGGAGAGTAAAAACAGACAAAAGAAAATATTTTTTCACCCAGCGCGTTGTTAGTTTGTGGAACTCCCTGCCCCAGAAGGTGGTGATGGCATCTGGCCTGGATGCCTTCCAAAGGGGATTGGACAGATTCCTGGAGGTAAAGTCCATCAGAGGCTACAAACCATGATGGAGAGGTGTCATCTCCAGGCTTAAAACTAGGGTACTTCAAGGACCAGATGCAGGGGGAGTGGTGTCAGGAGACAGAGATCTAGTCTCGTGCGCTCCCAGACACATCTGGTGGGGCCATTGTGAGATCCAGGAAGCTGGACTAGATGGGCCTTTGGCCTGATCCAGCAGGACTCTTCTTATGTTCTTATGTTCTAACGGTACTTGGGGACGCAAAGCCACAGTCCTTTGTCCCCGCAAGGTCTCAGGGTGGCCGGCCAAAGCCCACCTCCTAAAGTGAGCTCCGAGGACGCCGCGTGCTTCCTGCGGCAGTTGAGCAAACGTCTGTCTTCCTGGGGGTTGAGGCCGAGAGGGAGCAGAAAGACACGGCTTGCTTTGTCCGTCCGTGTTTCCCAACCTGTCGCCAGGCCGATTCGGTGTTTCAAAAACAAACTGGCGGTGGCTGTTGGTTTGTTTGTTGTTTTAAAAGGCCCGCCTCGCACGCAGGCAATTCAACAGCCGAACACTTCACTGCACCATGAAAAGAGAAGCAAGCCGAACCTCATTTCAAAACCAGAGGGTTGTCCCCGAGACTTTTTTCTACCTGAAGCAGAGCAGCATTGAGGGGGTCATAAGAACATAAGAAGAGCCCTGCTGGATCAGGCCAAAGGCCCATCCATCCAGCTTCCCGGATCTCACAGTGGCCCCACCAGATGCATCTGGGAGGGCACGAGACTAGATCTCTGTCTCCTGATACCACTCCCCTGCATCTGGCCCTTGAATGACCCTGGTTTTAAGCCTGGAGGTGACACATCTCCATCATGGTTTGTCACCTGGGATGGACTTTTCCTCCAGGAATCTGTCCAATCCCCTTTGGAAGGCATCCAGGCCAGATGCCATCACCCCATTCAGTGGCAGGGAGTTCCACAGACTAACAACGCCTTTTACCTCTTGAGCCAACAGGCATCGTTCCTAAATCCAGGGAGGTCCTTTTGCCCCCAGAGGCAGAACATCCCATAAAAAAGATACCCCCCCTCCACATTTGGTACTACAACCTTAAATAACCTACTGAATGGCAGACAACAGGTGTAGCCTTTTCCTGAGCCCTGGAATTTTCTACCTGGGGAAGTTGCTTCGATGCCTACAGACCGAGTTGGCGCTAGACATCAACGTAGCATCATTTCTAGTCACTTGGTTCTGCGCTGTTCCACCCGCTTTCTACATGTGCATTTTCCCTTTTTTTGGGGGGGGAGGGAGGGAAGGGGGCGTTACTGAGTAGCATCCAGCAGTCACCTCACCACTCCCCGAAATCCATTATCTGCGACTGGACTTTATTTTTTACAGAACCCCACCCATAATATTCAATTTTCGAAGGTCAACGTTGGCTACCTTCACCCAGCACCATTTCAACTAAGGCAGTGGTGTCCAAACTTCGGCCCTCCAGATGTTTCGGACCACCACTCCCACAGTCCTTTGTCATTGGCAGTACAGGCTTAGAATTCTGGGAGTGGTGGTCCAAAACATCTGGAGGGCCGAAGTTTGGACACCCCTGGCCTAAGGTGAGAGCACCTTTGGTTGTTTTCTGACAAGTGCTTTGAGACCAAACCATCATGGTGTTAGAGAATGAGGATTCCTGATGGCTCTCGTAGTTAATAATATTTCTCAATAAGGAGCCCTTGTAAAGACTTTAAAAAAAAAAACCCAGTGCTAATTAGAAATAAATACGGAGCCGTCCAGGGTTCCAAAAATGCTCCACTCCCTACGATGGCTTCACTGCCGCTCTGTTTACACGTCCTGATTCATGCCTCTCTCCCCAACTACACCCAAAAGCCTGTGCTTCCGACTTCTGTTTTTCTAGCCTACTTAAGTTTTGCGACCAGCAAAAGGAAAATATCTTAGCGGGAAGGAAACTCCTCTGCTCCAGATGCGTACGGAAAAACAAGTGGAAGAAGAGGCGGGCCAGAAAACGGGAGGCGTCTCCAGCAGAGAGAAACTGAAATCATCCAAAGACTTTCTTTTTAGTGGGAAGAAGAAAAACTGTTTTTCGGGCAGGGTATCATCCATCCATTTTATGCCACGCTGATGAAAGGCTTGTGTTCAAGCCAATCTTTCACCCGTATCTGTGACCTGTTTCTACAAATGGTATTATCCTCCAGAAACAGGGAAGTAGTTACTGTATCAAAGACTACGATCCTGGGCATAGAAGTTTATGTCTAGTATTATGTGTCTAAAGTGTTACAAGTTCACTTTCTTGGACTGCAGTTCCTACAAGGCATCAGCTGAGAGCAGAGCAACTTGATAACATCAAAATTCAGTCCCAGAACGGGGGCAGAAAAACAGACTACAGTGAGAGCTAGTGTGAAACTAGACTATAACCGCTTAGCATGTATTGAGAAACAGTGCTCCTCTGGCTTGTAAAACATGTCTGATTGTCCCAGTGGCCCATGCTTTCTCTCACGTCTGTGTCTTGCATTCCAGCCAATGTTAGCGAGGTGGAGGACACCAAAGGCAAACCGCAAGCGTCATTTGCAAGGCTGATTGCCGAGGAAAACGTTTTTTTCCCTGAGGAAACCTTTTTAATCAGTGCTCTTGATCTTGATCCATTTCAACATCTCCCGACAGCCAAATCTGTCTGCGTGATGTTAATGTCCTTGCAGTTGATTTATTAATTTGGGTGGCCGTCCCGTGAGCACCCTTTAAGCCACATTTGCAAACTGTGGAGTTTTAATTCCAAGGGAACGTATTTAGGATTGCTGCGTATGGGAAGGTTGTGATCCCAGACCGCAGGCTCTTAAAAGTAATGGGATTTATACCGTGGGGAAGAGTTGTACCGAGGATCTTTCCTTCTGCGAGGAAACTGGGGTCAGTTAACTGGATGAAAATGTAAAAAAAAAAAGAGGTGCTTTTCATGTTATTCAACAAGCTGTCTTTAAAACCGATGGGTGTGTGCATTTCTTAGGCTTTCCTGCGTTATAAAAACCTCTCTGGTTCACTTCCAACTTCCCACAGGGCGAGATTCTTTGAGCATCAAAAAAAAGGCCCCAGCATCCGTGCTGCGCCACCTCATGTACCTTCCCTCCCTGCTATAAAAAGCTAGTCTTTACTAGTCGCCTCCATGACACAAGTTACAAAACAGACACTGGGTGGTTCATCCCTGTGAATATATATATATATATATATATATATTCAGCAACTGACGAGAACCAAGTTTGCCAAAATGCTGCGAGCTACGAATTATTCTGATTTGCCCTTTACACACCCACAACCTATTCCCCGGAGGCTCTTTTTGACATTACCTCTCTCTCTCTCTCTTTTTTTTATCTGTGTAATAATTACACGTTCACAAGAAGAAACACTTCTTTTTTTCCCCTTCAATAACATCTGATTATTCCCCAAGGGCAAGGAAGATGATTTTCAAGGCTGACACATTTACGGTATTGTTCCTTTTCCCACTGTTTGCTCCGGGGCCTTATGGAGAAGAACCCCACCCCCCACCCCACCCCAGACGCACATACACACGGCTCCCGATCCGCAATGTTCAGTGGCCAAAATTTGTTGCTCTGGTGTAGTAACTGGCACTAGGTTTGGGCCGCGGAAACAATGGGGATGCAGTCAGATTCCAACGGGCTTAACACAACACTAAGGGAAGCCTGTTTTCACCCACATAATTTATAAGAACATAAGAAGAGCCATGCTGGATGAGGACAAAGGCCCATCTAGTCCCGCTTCCTGGATCTCACAGTGGCCCCACCAGATGCGTTTGGGAGCACCCGAGACTAGATCTCTGTCTCCTGATACCACTCCCCTGCATCTGGCCCTTGAAGTACCCTGGTTTTTTAAGCCTGGAGATGACACGCCTCCATCATGGTTTGTCACCTGGGATGGACTTCTCCTCCAGGAATCTGTCCAATCCCCCTTTGGAAAGCATCCAGGCCAGATGCCCTCACCACATCCTGTGGCAGGGAGTTCCACAGACTTTACGGAAACATTGAGTGCCCCAATCCCCAGATTCAAGGGACCTGCTCTAGTGTGATTTTCCAGGCTAAGCAACAGGATTCTGGCCACTGAGGGCTCCCTGTGCATGCCAGGCGCCATGTTTTTTTCCCCTATCAAGGGTGCCAAATTTAAGGCAGCAAGTTCCTAGACATGGAACCTCGGGTGTTCTTGGACCCTACCTCCTAGAAGTCTTCGCCAGCTAGCTGGGCTGGCCAGGAGTTGCAGTCCAAGACTATCTGGGAGATGGAAAATTGGGAACTGCATTTCCCGGGTGAAAGAAGTGCATGTGAAGATTTCCATAATTAACGTCCCGGGTTCACAACCCCGAGCTGTGGTGCTGCTGATTAGGAGCCGAGACGGTTTTTCTAAAAGGAGAAGCAGAGAGCCTAAGAAAATGTTGCCTTCTGCAGTCTAGAGAGGCTCTATTTCATTCCTCTTGCACCGTTCTAGAAAAATACCCTAACTGTTCTCTTGTTAAGAGCAAAAAATTCATCGGTTTTGGATATATTTTGCCTGTGCTGAGTCTTGGGGCGATCTTGGAAATGGTCCCGATATGAAGAAATCAAGTCTACCTTTATTTTGAGAAGTGTCGTGCAAATTACATTTATAATTTGTGCCTATTACCACTAAAAAAAGCCTGTCCTATTTTAAAGTCTTCAACGGCAGACAAGATCTCTGGCGGGAGTTAACAAACTGTCTCAGTGCCAAGATGGTTATCGGCATTTTGGAACTGCCGAGCTGGAAGATGGTGAGATGTGAGAAAAATATCAGCACAACACCAGGTTCTTTCACATGAGTTAGCCTGTCGTGTAATCCAGGATGGTCTCCTCCAATCTTCCCCAATTTGACGCTTTCTGGGTGTATCCCATAATTCCCCAGGCAGGCAATACGCCCAGCAATGGTGGCCCAAAACATCTAAAAGGCCATGGGATTTGAGTGACCCCAACACATCAGCCCTGAACGGAAGAAATTTGTTTTCTTTTCACTGCCTGCCACCTGATCTTTCTCCTTATTTTTATTATTATCATTTTCCTCTTAACGCTACAAAGGATGAAGACAGTGAAACGGATCCTCTCTCGTCAGAAGCTGCGTGCATCTGAGGACCAGATGCTGTGGGCAAACAACTTTGTGCTGCGCCTTTGAACTTTTCCAGAGGCAGATGGCTGGGCCGTAGCTGGAAACAGCTGGACTGTACACGACGCCCGGATTTCGTAGACAGCGGGACTTTATGAGCCTCGTGGCGCAGTGGTTAAATGCCTGTCCTGCAAGTAAAACTGTGCTCACGACCTGGGTTCAATCCCCGGTAGCAGGCTCAAGGTTCACTCAGCCTTCCATCCTTCCGAGGTCGGTAAAATGAGTACCCAGCTTGCTGGGGGGGGGGGGGGGGGCAATGTGTAACCTGCACACTGTAATTAATATTGTAAACCGCCCAGAGACTACTTGTAGTAGTATGGGGCGGTATATAAGCAGAACGCTTTGCTTTTTGCTTTTTTCCTGGGTGCAGATGGGGAGTGCCATGCGCACATTAAAATGGTTATGATCAAGAACAACGTGGCTCAGTGGCATTGTATTGCTTTTATTGTGCTTTTTTGAATTTGTTGTAAGCCGCCTTGGGTCCTTTTGGGGAGAAAGGCGGCATAAAAATAAGGTTATTATTATTATTATTATTATTATTATTATTATTATTATTATTATTATTATTATTATTATTATTATTATTATTATTAATAGAGAAGGAGACTTGACAGGGAAACCCTGGCTATTAGGAATAAGCTTCGTTGGATGTGAAGGGATTTTTTAAATTGTTGATTCACTTAAAACATTCTAGGGAAGCGACTAGGAAATGTAGAATGAGGGGGCCACAAAGCACCCCACTCACAAGAAGCCTTGAGTAGGCGGGGGTGGGAGACAAAATTTACAAAGTTTCCCATTGTACTAATAGAATCTGAATCAAAGAATCATAGAGTTGGAGGAGACCTCAAAGGCCATCTAGTCCAACCCCCTGCCATGCAGGAACCCCCATCACAGTATTTCCGACAGATGGTCACCCAGCCTCTGCTGAAAAACCTCCAAGGAAGGAGACTCCACCAGCCTCCTTTGTGGCAGCATATTCCACTGCCGAACAGCTCCAACTGTCATGAAGTTCTTCCTAATGTTTAAATGGAATCTCAACTCTGAAGCTTTTTAAAAGAGACAATGTGCAGTATACAAATATTTTTGCACTTGGCCTGGTAGTTGAAAACCAAGGCCTTATCCTCTCATTCCATCTTTTTATCAAAGCCCCAAACCTTTTCTGTTTTAAACCTCCCTCTCTCTCTCTCTCTCTCTCTCTCTTTCTCTCTCTCTCTCTACACACACACACACACACACACACACACACACACACACCCCTCCTTGGATAACAAAAGGAGATTGTTGCCGTCAAAGCAGACTTTTTAGGCCGGGTGCCTCCTTAGCAGGCATTCTCTTCTCGACCACAAATAAAAGAATTTACGGGTTTTGCTGCTTCAGCTTTTTTCGGGCTTTTCCATAATTCATCTCCTCCAGCCTCGTGTTGGCAGCCGGGTGGAGAGAAAAAAAAGGCCCTTGTACTGGGAAGTCAAATTGTTGTGAAGGAAACAGGCATCCCGGCAGCGGCCGGGTACGAATTCAGCCAATACAATATGCTCGGAATGGCCAAGCATCTGGTAAAGAGTAAAAAAAAAAAGGTGTTGCGAATAGTCAGGATTGGATCTGAAATCTGGTAGATGACAGGCGCCTTAGGGAGATACCCTGTTTCCCCGAAAATAAAACATCCCCCAAAAATAAGACCTACTTACAGTTTGCCTCTCGCTGAAAAATAAGGCACCCCTCCCCCCCAAAAAATAAGGCCTCTCCGATAATAAGATAACAATAAATGTGTTCCGTGTTCATCTTCATGGAAAAATAAGACATCCCCTGAAAATAAGACCTAGCACATCTTTGGGAGCAAAAATTAACATAAGACACTGTCTTATTTTCGGGGAAACACGGGTAGATATTGGACCCCATGTTCAATCTGTACGGTGTTAGGATCTACGAGGGCTCATAGGTTTTAGGTCTCACGGCATCAAAAAGTTTCCCAAGTACTGGAACGCCTCAGCATTTTCAGGGGGTTCTTGGTTCTCCTCAAAAAGGAAAGGCTAAAAGACCCTCGACCTGAGACTTGCTAAATAAAACTTTTGACACGCAAGCTTTTAAGAGGAGGTCACCATTTCATGCCTACTTGAGCTGTTTGGGAAAGCCTGCTTCGTGGGGTGGTTTGCTCGCTCCTTGCAAGACTTTTGAAAAATGACAGACATGTGCGGGTGGGCCTGTTCTGATTACAAACGCACCTTTAGCAAGGCAACAGGCGCTCAAAATGGTGCACGCAAACATGGATATATTAGAAAACCGTATATAAACCTGGATGCATAGAGAAAGCAGACGTACACAAAAATGTATACATTATGAAAACATGATGCATAAGACTAGGTCGATCAGAAAAGACATTGCACCAAAAAAAAAAGTGAATTGTTATGCAGACAGGCCCAGAAACTGAATATGCATGAAATTAACATGGAACAGAAAGGGGGATGGCTGTTCCATCATAACGGAAGATATACCCTCTCCAGAAAAACAGAAGAGGGTAAAGTTAAGACAATGCCATGCCATCTGAATGTTTCAACATTTGTACTTCTACTGAATATTTCTGGCCTGGTTAGTCGGGGAATCTTTCTAGGTGACCAAAGCCATCTTTCTAAACACATCTGCCTTAAATGTTGCAGGTTTTAGAGGGGAGGAAGGGGGGGGGGAAACACCATGTACCCATGCAAGAAAAATACAGTACATTTGGTCTGACTAGCATTCCTTTTGCTCTTTGTGTTTATGTGGTTAAAGCGAGCCTTCTGCTTCTTTCCAAAACACGGCAATTTCCACCCAGAAAAGCGGAGCTCTGGTTGTTTTTAAATGCTTCTCTCTTTCTCAGCTTGCTTTTCTACTGTTCTGCCCAGAGCCTGGATCAAACAGGGCCTTTTTTGTGTTTGGTATGTGAAGTCGAACTGACGGCAAATATTCTCGCTGTACTGTATGGGGCTTCTGCACCGGCACCTGCCCAACACTGACCTTCTGCTTCACCCTAGCAGGAGATTTCCGGCCTGCTCCCACACCACCACTAGCCCATTTCTTGAGCAGAAACGGGCCAAACGTTTGTGCGTGGGGCTTTCGGCTCCAACAGAGTGTGGAACCGACCAGGACGGTGGTTATTCCATTCCACCCTGCCGCGGGAAATGCAGAAGGCAGAGCTGAAGTCTTCCAACCAGGAGAACCAAGAGCTGCATATTTACAGATGGTCCCATTAGACACCAGACAGCCTGGGAGGCGGCTTTTGGAGTTTGTTTGTTTTTTTACGAGGCAGCAGTTCGGCAGAAAATGTTCTTGAATCCAGATGGAATCTAGTGTGTATTCCTCTCACTGTTGTTCACTGCCCAGAGTTCCTTATTGGAGAGTTGGGTGGTTTATGAATGTATGTATGTACAGTGGAACCTTGACTTACATCATTAATCCGTTCCAGTGGTCTAGACTTAAGTCAAACATGACTTAAGTCAAACGAATGTTTCCCAATCCGTTCAGAGATGATGAAAAAGACCCCCGAAAACAGCAATTTAACACAAATTTGACTGGGATAGGAGATTCCTTCTGGGGATGTAAAGATGTCTCTTGGGTAGGTTATATGTCTCCACTTTTTTATGTTTTAATAGCAACAATGTCTAACACTTAAGTTTTACTGATTTTTAACTTGACGTTCCAAGTTCTGAACAACTCTATGCTTACCATTAGAGTCCCACAACTTTACAGTCCCCAACTAAAATGCTTCTATTGTGGACCAGACTTCTGCAGCCAGATTTTTTACAAGACTGAGCCGACTGTCTAGGCCAGCCTCAAGCTCCCGACCCTTCTTCTCCTCCGCAGCAGCGGTGGCTTCGGTGAGGCCAAGGACCAGCTCCAGGTGCTCGGAGCTGGCCTCACTGAAACCACCACTGCCGGAAGAAGGCAGGAGCAGTTTGGAGACAGCAGCCACGATGCTGGGTCGAGCTGCCGCCAGATTCTGGTGCTTTTGCGCCGGAGCTCCGAGATGTAAGTCAAAGCCTGCGACTCAAGTCAAACAGGCCCCTTCTTGCTGCAAGTCAAATAGTCCACTGTATGTATGTATGTAAGTCAGTAAGTAAAGAAGTCCAGTAGCCATGACTCAACTTCCAGATAAACTCACCTGGATGACTGAGAATCTTCACAGACAAGTAAGTAAGTAAGTAAGAAAGAAAGTAAGTAAGTAAGAAAGTAAAGAAAGAAAGAAAGAAAGAAAGAAAGAAAGAAAGAAAGAAAGAAAGAAAGAAAGAAAGAAAGAAAAAGTAAATAAGAAGGAAAGTAAGTAAATAAATAAATAAGAGGTCAGTCGTTTTTTTGCAATTTAGTGCTGAGCCCGGGTTTTGTCCTTTAAAATAAATAAATAATGTATCAAAGGATTGGCATTCACATGTTATCAGAAAAGGTTATGCCTTCTGGATCCATCTTTAGCTTGGTCTTTGTGGGAGAAGCACTGGTTGTTTTTTGCAAGGTTACCTCTTTGGAAGGAAAACTTTCGATCGCCTGCCTGCCATTTTGTCTGCTCTGTCCCTCGGATATATTCACGGCTTCCCCACTGTTTGACACCTGCACGGACGGTCTCCTGCCCGAGCGATGCTCGAGCACCGCTAACCTGTGGCGAAGAACCTCGTGGCGTCCCTCCTCCGCCCACAAGGCAGCTGGCACCGGGATCTTGTGGCACAGTGATTAAACTGTGGGCCTTTGTACACGACCCCTAAACTCCGCGGCAAATGGCTCCCAGCTCCGGAGCTTAAAATTATTTCCCCACCAGCTCCAGAGTTTACAGATAATTAAGTGCGACCACGCCCACCTAAGCGCGTCCCAGCGCACTTTTCATGTACCTGCTCTCGGAGGGTGAAAATCCCTGATGCGGATATAACAGTAGTGACTGCCAGGCTCTCCTTGCTTCTGTTTGTTCTTTTTTTGCCCCCCCCGCCCCTTTAACAGATCTGAATGCAGTGCCGGGAGCAAAGCGAGATGGCAGAACGGAGGTGAGCGGCATTCTTTTCTTCCTTTTTTTCTCCCTCCCCTCACGCAGCCAGCAGCCAGGAGTGCGGAGGGGGTGGGAACACAGGAGCAGCGACAAACCCCTAAGATCTCTGGTCCGAATTTAAGGGGTCGTGTGAAAAGGCCCTGTGGCACTGTGGTTGAGAGACCCTGTTTGCGGCCTGCATTTGATCCCACTGGATTCTGGAAGGCGGATCAAGTCTGTCTCTGCCTTCCCTCCTTCCAAAGGGAGTAAAACGAGGATCTAGCTCGCCGGGATGGTCTGTGTGATGTGTGACCTTTACATCCACTGGCTCTTGTTCCCAACTGATTTCTTAGGGCGCTTTTACATGACCTCTAAAATCCGCTGGCAACATAAATTCGGACCAGAGATCCTGGGGTTTGTTCCTCTTCCCGTGTTCCCACTCTTCCGCACTCCATTGCTCCTGTCGGCGGTGAGGGGAGGGAGAAAAAAAAATCAGGCTCACCTGCCGTGGAAGCAGCCCCGTAGGATTCCTGTCTCTTAACGGGACGGCAGGGATAGCAAAAACAAACAGAAGGCGAGGAGAGCCCGGCGTCCACAGCTTTACAATCCGCATCGGAAATTGTTTTACCTCCGGAGACCAGGTACTTCTAAAGCACGCTGGGGCGCGCTTAGGTGGGCGTGTTCGTACTTTATTTTGTTTAAAGTCTGCAACTGGTGGGAAAACAATTTTAAGCTCCGCATTTGGGAGCCCTTTGCCTCGGATTTTAGGGGTCGTGTAAAAGCAGCCTTAGTGTACCCGCATTGCATGAGCTGATACACCACCACTAGTACCAATACCTTTCCATCTGCTGGCTCCTCTTCCAGGGCCTTTGTTCCCTGGGACCTCTGCTTCTCCTGGCAAACATATTTTGCTTCCTCTCGGTGGAAAATCCAGCTGGTTCTAACTAGGACGAAGCAGGCGCATTTCCTAAAACCACTGCACTTTCTTCTTTCAATACCGCCCGTTGCCGTTCTCCTTCGCCCATCTGGCGTGCTGATTTCTACGATGACGCCCCCTCCCCTTTTTGTCTTATTGAAGTTCCTGTTCGATTAAGATTCCCCTATCAAAACCCTTGTCCGACAACGTATGCTCTTTATTTCGGCAAAAGACCTTTTTATAGCTCAACAGTGAGAAGCCAAGAGGGAGGCACACTTTACTGAAGGCCTAAGGATTTTGTATTCCTCCCCCCTGCCTTTTCCACCAAATTCTTTCCAGCCGTCTTTTTTTTTCTTTCATTCATTCCTCCTCCTTTTTTAAAAAAAAAAAAATATTTTTACAAGTTCGCATAGTACAGTGCCTTACAGAAATGGAAGAAAAAGGCAGCCATTTAACGAACATGTGGGGCTACTGTGAAATGAGTTATTGGTTTAACAGCCAGGCACCCACAGACATAATTGGGCTCCGTTCGAGAGCAAATTAAAACCCGGCATGCGTGCCCGTGTCCCTAAGAACGCTCGGGGTGCCGCTGAGAAAACAGATCTGGATTTATTTATTTATTTTGCTCTTACTTAATAAGAGAGCTGTGTGACCTTTCTAATCCTGTCCAGGTAGGCGGCTGGTTTTTATAGAAGACATTCATATAGGAGACATTTTATGTGCAGCATTCATGCGCAAAGGTGACACCCTTAAATTAATTCATTTGGGGATAACGACATGGCCAAGGCTGTTGACAAGTTTGGAATCGCGGGACACTTGCCAAGGTCCACATCCCAAGAAGGGGGACAAAAGGAGCTTTTACACGACCCCTAAGATCCCCTGGCCACTTAAATTCGGACCAGAGATCTTGGGGGTTTGCTCCTCTTGCTGTGTTCCCACCCCTCTGTACTCCATTGTTCCTGTCTGCGTGAGGGGAGGGAGCAAAAAAGGGAGAAAAGAATGCACGCTCACCTCCGTCTGCTGTCCAGAGCAGCCCCGTAGGGATTCCTGTCTCTTAAAGGGGCGGCGGGGACAAAAAAACAAACAGAAGGCAAGGGAGCCCGGCATTCACAGCTTTACAATCCGCATTGGAAGATTTTTTACCTCCTGGAGGCCAGGTACTTGAAAAGTGCACTGGGACGCGCTTAGGTGGGCATGGTCGTACTTAATTTTTTTTTTAAGTGCGGAGCTGGTGGGAAAACATTTTTAAGCTCCGGATCTAGGAGCCCTTTGCCTCAGATTTTAGGGGTCGTGTAAAAGCACCCAAACCTGCAGTCCCCCCCCCCCAGTTTGCTTTTGCTCCTCCACCTCGTTACGTCACTTCTTGCCACTTTCGCCCTCCAAGCATGGCGAGAAAGACCTGGACACAGAGGTGAAAGCACCAACGCCTGCTTTAATTGTCATCCCTTGCAGGCAAAGAAGCAAATGTACTTGATTTTTAAAGGCTCTTCACTTCGAATTATGAGGCTGCCTTCCGATGTTAGAACATCTGCTGAGAGTACAGAGAAAAGTGGGACGAGCACCTTGAGTTAAAAATTATATTCGTAAGAGGAGGGCACTTGGAGGGAAAATATGCTCATCTTTTAATTATAAGACCCTGACTAGCGGGAAGCACCGTGTTGGGATTAACAGAAGGTTGGTGTGATCCATCAAGGCTAGTCTTGCACCCTTCGTTAGGGATAAAGTTAATTAAAAGCTCTTTCGGAGGCTGGTGCCGTTTCATTTCAGAAGGGGGCCGGACGGCAAAATGTGTTCTGCTTACCCATACCACTTCAAGTAGTCTCTGGGCGGTTTACAGTTTTAATTACAGTATGCAGGCTACACATTGTCTCCCCGCCCCCAGCAAGCTGGGTACTCATTTTACGGACCTCGGAAGGATGGAAGGCTGAGTGAACCTTGAGCTGGCTACCTGGGATTGAAACCCCCCCCCCCAGGTTGTGAGCACAGTTTTAGCTGCAGGACAGGCATTTCACCGCTGCGCCACGGAGCAGCACTAACAAGTTAAAATTGCCCCAAAAGAAATCAAGCAAAAAAGCAAGCAAGCAAGCAAAAAAGCAAGCAAGCAAAAAAGCAAGCAAGCAAGCAAGCAAGCAAGCAAGCAAGAAAGAAAGAAAGAAAGAAAGAAAGAAAGAAAGAAAGAAAGAAAGAAAGAAAGAAAGAAAGAAAGAAAGAAAGAAAGAAAGAAAGAAAGAAAGAAAGAAAGAAAGAAAGAAAGCACATCTGTGTCTCAGCCACACAGCAGAGAAGAGCAACGCCAGCTCCTTTGCCTCAACTTTTCTGAGAGTTGAAAGGCTCTGAACGGTGCCAGCGGTGGGATGCTTTTAAGTCCTAATTCATAGCTGGCAGTGCCAAGCATTCAAAACTTCAAAGCTAGTCACTCCCCAAACCCATAAACCAATTCTCAGTGCTCAAATGTCATTGTACTGAACCACCCTGAAGGAAGGAAAGCAAGGGGAGGGGGGACCTATTTAATTTCACTTTTTTAAAAAAAGTCTGTCTCTGCAAGGAGACCCTGGGAACATTTTGGGACAGTTTTTTTTTAAAAAAAGATCTCTTGTAAAAAAAATCTTCAGACTATAGAATTTCTCATGAATTTGGAGCTATGGTGAAGTTACGCAAGGGTAAGGCACGCCCTAGCCCACACACACACACACACACACACACACACACACACACACACACACACACACACACACACACACACACACACACACACACACACACACACGGGAGTGTCCTTCCTTGCAAAAATTCTTCAGATGCTGCCATTTGGGTCACAAGCCTCCACGTTATACCAAACATCCATATGAAACTGCATTATTTTAGGATAAATGCTTTCATGACTGCATACTTTTAAGAGAACATGCACTTAGGAATGTGTGTTTTGTAAAAAAAAAAAACCATGCCTACAAAACACGTATTTCAAAAGGCATTGAAACAAGAAATGAAATAGGAATTCAAAATGTAAAGTTTGAAGTCTTATTGATCTGGAAGTGGAACCCAACAGACCTGTTGATAAATATCATGGGCTGGAAACAAGTGTTTTTTTTTTTAAAAATAAAAAAAAATAAATATATGATGGGTGTTTACAGATTCATACCACCTTTGGGCAGCAAATGTTGTCACACTTGAAAATCAGAATTATGCAGTCAGCGTCAGTGGCACGTTGCCCCACTGATCAGCTTCTTTGGATCTTAGAAGTTGGACCATTGCAAGTGGATATGGTCCATCCATTTAGGACGGAGACTGTCACGGCCCTCATCTGTCCGAAGCCCAGCTTGGGTTTCTAATGGAGGCCATTTTGAGGAAGCCTTTGAAAAGATAATCCCAAGGTTCAACCACTCCCCCCCCCAAAATGGCCTCCTGGCAACTCACTACTTACACGCAAAGCCCTAACACGGTGGTTCTCCACCGGTGGGTCCCCTGATGTTCCTGGACTGCAACTCCCAGAAGCCTCCACCACTCGCTGTACTGGAAGGGGTTTCTGGGAGTTGCAGTCCAGCAGCATCTGGGGACCCCACCGGTGGAGAAACACTGCCCGAACATGTCTTCATTCGGGGAACTTTTGCTATTCAGCTTCCTCTTTTTCCCATTTCTTGCTCGCTTTAGATGCCGTGTTCTGTTCTTTATTGCTCCCTGCAGCTACCTGGATGAGGACACTCACTTGCAAGGGGGCTGCTGACATTTCCCGCCTGTCAATTCTGCCATTTGGAAAAACTGTGTGGGATTCCCCCCCCCCTAGAATGATGATGATGATGATGATGATGATGATGATGATGATGATCCTGCCCATCTGGCCACTCTGGGTGGCTTTACAAACAATGAAGACTTGCACTATATTTTAAAGTAGAATCCGTGCATTTTGTAACAGGATACGGCCCTTGCAGCCTCTTGGCGCTTCCTTCTTGAATATATTGAGGAAATCCGGGGGGGGGGAAATCTATTGGACGAAATTGTTTCCTTTTCTTTCAAAGTCCATTTGCTCTCTGTTGAACTATTCCCTCCCTTCTCCTGCCATTTCTGACCAGTTTCCAACGAGTACTTTGAAGGATCAGATAGATTATATTGAAAAGCTACTGTAGGCCCATTTGGCTCTAATCAAGGCCTGTTTTAATGGAGCTAGACTCGTTATTTCATCAGAATTAAGCCTGAGTGGAGAAGAAGAGGAGGAGGAGGAGGAGGAGGAGGAGGAGGAGGAGGAGGAGGAGAAGAGGAGGAGAAGAAGAAGAAGAAGAAGAAGAAGAAGAAGAAGAAGAAGAAGAAGAAGAAGAAGAAGAAGAAGAAGAAGAAGAAGAAGAAAAAGGCTTCAAAGCTGTTCTTCTCGGGAGAGAAAATATGTATCCCATGAACTTAAAAAAATAAAATAAAAATAAAATAAAACCCTCACTGGAGAAATAACGCCAGCCACAAAAATGGCATCTTAAAGAGTATATTTATGGCTTTCTATATTTGCTTTCCGCAAGTGCCTCTGGTTTCCATTACGGCCACCGATTTGCAGATTTCGTTTCACATAAAGGCAACATCGCATTAAATAAACAAAGCTCTGATCTGTCAAAGCGAGTGAACTGCCGTGGGGACACGCCGGCACATCTGTGTCTCCCCACGAAGAGGGGCTGACATTTTTACTTCTTTCTCCACGAGGGCCCTAGCTTCACAACACGATCTGTAACGTCCACACGCTCGTTAAGTCCCAGTGCTTTCAAAGAAAATAAAATAGAAACAGCCACGGGGAGGAGAGGATCTGAAATGTCTCAGGTTGCGGGCAGGGGTGGATCTACCCATTGCCAGTCCAACATTTGGAGGTGTGTGGGGGGTCTATGGATGAGATACCACCCTTCAGCACATCGTCTCTGAAAGGGGTTTTGCTAATGGCTCAACAGGGATTGTCTTATTACTGCAACTGTGTAGTCTTTTTGTTGTTGTTCAGTCGTTCAGTCGTGTCCGACTCTTCGTGACCCCATGGACCAGAGCTCGCCAGCCCTTCCTATCTTCCACTGCCTCCCGGAGTTTGGTCAAATCCATCTTGGTTGCATCGATGTCGCCCTCCAACCATCTCATTCTCTGCCGTCCCCTTTTCCTTTTGCCTTCCATCTTTCCCAACATCAGGGACTTTTCCAAGGACTCCTCTCTCCTCACGAGGTGGCCAAAGGACTGGAGTCTTTTAGGACCGCTGCAAAACCCCTGAAAAAGGGTCTCCAAAAGTCAGCAAGGACTTGGTGATACGTCATCACTATTGAACGTGGGAAGCTACGTTATAGGCAGACTTCGAATCTATTTAATCGAGCTCTCCGCGGCTTCAATCAATATCCTACTTCCCTCGACTTAGGTAAATGCCAGCAACCTTCGCCACCTGGGCAGCCAAATCCCTCCCAAAAGATGTGTGCGAATTTGAACACACGCCCTTGTGCAATGACAGGCCTACCAAACACACCTCTTTCCCAACCCCAGGCGTCTTGATCTTCCAGAAGTGTGAGGATTATATGTCCTTTCATATGGGCTTAAATCCCGTCTCAAGTACAGTGTCTGCGCTTTTGCTGCTGCAATCGTTAAATACCGCTAAAATTCTTATTTGAATCCTGATAATCTTGCAGGCTTCCCCCCCCCTTTTGCCAGTGTGATCTTGGCAGATTACAGTACTTTTTGATTTCGAAAAAGGATGCAAAAAGAACTATGAATATGCACTGTTGTACAACATGTTGCTGTCTATGCTGCAGTTAAGAGAAGTCCTAAGCAAGCCAAATGAGGAAGAAAAACAGCTTGAAGCCATCATCCTACAGGCAGGCAAAAGAAAATGACCTCTCAACTCAACACCACTTGAGAGTTCACTTTTTAATTGGGCGGTGGTACAAATCGCAATCAATTACTACGACCACACAGGCACCAATCATGGAGTTGTTTGTACCACAACAAGCGGCAGGACACCGGAAATATCCCACTTTAGAGTGTCAAACAGGAAACAGTAACACAGATGCTGTTGACTTGTATGGTACATTTCATTCCAGACAGAAGTATTTCCCGGTCAAGCTGGAAGAGGTGGCGATGCTACGCAGCACCCGTCAAATGACAGGAAAGCCCCCTTCGTGCTCTGCTCACAAAACCCCTTCTCCTCCTTATCTACTCCCACCCCCCCCCTTCCTGGGTTTCCACGAACGTTTTGCAAAATCAGTGGGATCAAGTAAAGCCAAATTTCAACCGCGCTTCAAAAGCATGCTTCAAAGAGCTGGATTTCAGCCAACGGTGGGGGGGTGGGGAGGGAATGCCACAGCCTTCAATTCTGAATATTATTATTATGGTTATTCCTACAAATTTCAAAGAAGATCACCTGTCGATAGTGTCAAAGTTTGCTCTCACGCCTGGAGGCATACGTACAGAGGTCTTAAAAGTGACTGGCGCAGCCTGTTTAATTTTCCACATCGTTTTTTTTTTTTTTTAAGGATTCCAGCAAGCGGGTTTGAACATCAAAAATCTTGCGTAGCCTTATTCTGGATCCTTTTTACGCGACAGCAAGAGAGAATGACACTTCAGGTTCTGCAAAACAGGACAGAGCAACCAAGAGGATACAGCAACAGATTCCATTTTGTGCTACGTCCCTGACTACTACATATACTGTAGTGCTGCTTAAATGGAATATGGAAGCGCTATAACATTATTCCTGCCTCTGTGGTAATAACGGCTGCCAAGGCTATTTTAAAACAGGATTAAGAGGAAGGTTTTAACAGGAAGACAAGAGGATGATCTGCTTGAGAAAGCTGGATTGTCTTCTTTTCTTCTTTCTGTTTCCCCACTTGAAAAGAAAAAGGGATAAGAAGAAACCAGTAGTTAAAGACACACATCCAGTGTGGACCGGAAGTTCCTAATCCAAGGAGAATTCATTAGCGATGCCTTGGCACACTGGGTAGAGGCGCAATAGCTAGACCAGAAACTCCGAATGGGAAAGTTCAAATTAATCTGAAGGCTCCATCGGAGTAAAAATTATAAAAAAAAAAAAAAATAAAATTGGCAAAAATCAGGCAAAGCATTGCTAGACACTAGAACATTGTTATCTCATGTCGAGATATAAAAGTTCTGGAAATTTTGAATTAAAAGTGTCCTGCTGACATAGTGTTTAACGCACTCTCTGGGAGGTTTACAATTTTAATTATGCAGGCGACACATTGTGCGGGAATAAAACTATGGAGAAATACTGGGAAATGCAGGATGTTTATTTTTCCTGTCGTCTCTCTCCCCCCCCCCCCCCCCCCGCAGCTAAGTTTCTGAAAATTTTACATCTCTAATCTCAGGGAAGTCCTTTTTCAGTCATCCCAGGAACAATGCTTGGTCTTGTTAGTAATTTTGCTTTAGTTCCTTTTATTGCTGCCTTGCCCGTACACGGTGCCTTGGAAAGGATGAAGAGGCAGGAGCCTCTGGACTATAAAGTTTAGGGTTTAGAAACAGGCCTAAGGGAGAGAAGAGGAAAAAAAATGGTAGCAAGACTAAACAGAGTAAGGATGTGGATACCATGGTGTGTACGTGTTTGGTGCTGTCACGTTGACACCAACCTATAGAAACCTTCACAGAGATTTCAAGATAAGTGAGATATTTAAGGAGTGGGTTTACCGGTTCCTTTCCCCCAGTGAGTTTCCGTTGGCCGAACGGGGATTCGAACCCTGTTTTCCAGAGTCTTATTCCATCCCTCTACCCGCTACACCACACCGGGAATCTCAGGACGACGGTTGATGTTGTTGTTGTGTTGCACAGTCGTGACCGACTCTGTGACCCCATGTCCATGGGGTTTTCTTGGCAGGAATACTGGAGGGGCTTACCAGTTCCTACTCCAGGCGCCTACAGCACCTGGTACTCCCTGGTGGTGGCCCATCCAAGTACTAGCCAGGGCCGACCCTGCTTAGCTTCCGAGATCAGGCGAGATCAGATGTGCTTAGGGCGTCTAGGCAGCTACACATATTTAGGATTACGGCGCAACAGGGAAGCCACCAAGTTATACCACTGGCTTCATGGACAAGGTAGAACTTGAAGGGGGATTGGAAGGAAGTTTTTAAAAAGGGGAACATCCTTCAAACATTTGGACTTGCACTGTAAGACACTGCAATGGTGAGAGACAGAAAATATTAAGATTTGCTTTTGGCATCTAATAGTTTCCTCCTGATATCTTTTATTTTGTAGGCACACTTGCAGTGGGACTTCACTCCCTCCAAAGGCATTTCCTCTCTCCCAAACAGGTTGGCTATAACAGAACAGAGAGGCACAAGATGCTGCACGTCGGGCAGATGCACGAGCCAACGTTGGCAAAGCAGGGGTTTCGTTAATTTGCATTCCTTGTACGAAATAACTCGGCACTGCTCCATGTGGCCCAGAACTGTCCATTGCAGTAAGGTTGATTTTTAATGGCAGGGTCGTCTCCAATTACAAATACAGTGGTACCTTGTATAAAGGAATTTGTTCGTTCCAAATGAAATTATGTTAAGCAAATGTTCCTTTATACAAATTTCCCACGGGAATGCATTGAAAACAGAGTGATCCAATTTTACGTTGTACAGATTTGCCCCATAGGCGATGATGTTAAGCAAATTTCCCCTATCTCCGGAATTTTTTCTGTTGTACAGATTTTATGTTATACCAACCGTTTGTTATACAAGGGTCCACTGTAGTCTATACAGTAAGAAGAAAAACCGGAACTGCTCCATGCGACCCAGAACTGTCTGTTGCAGTAAGGTTGATTTTTTAATGGCAGGGTCCTCTCCAATTACAAATAATCTATAGAATAAGAAAAAAAATCGCGAACAAGCACAGGAGAACCTGAGTGTGTGTCTTCATAGAAGACACCGAAGAAAAATTTAGTCTTTGCAGGACAGGGAGTGAAAAAGAGACCCAACTTCTCTAAAACAGAATAAGGGACAATCAAAAGTTTGTTTAAAAAAAAATGGATTACCGTATATACTTGAGTATAAATCGACCCGAGTATAAGTTGAGGCCCCTAATTTAACCCTAAAAAACTGGGGAATCTCATTGACTTGAGTATAAGTCTGGAGTGGGAAATGCAGCAGGGCCTGGCAGCTCCTCCTTTGGGAGCTGGGGGAGCGGCGTGCCATGTTTAAAATGACTTTTAGCCCCCAACCCAAGCACTTGCCTCAGTGGCTAAAAGTATTGACCCAAATATAAGTCGAGGGCCTATTGTTTTCAGCCCAAAATTCGGGCTGAAAAACTAGACTTATATTCGAGGATATACAGTGTGTCTTCTTGCAACTCTCTTCATAAACACGCAGAAATGTTAATCGTTGCCCCTGATAACCCCGTCAGGATCGATCCGCTCACACCCTGGTGAGCCTTGTCTCTTGGTCACCTTATAATGCGAAATACGTTTGGGCAAGCAAGGTACAGTCGATCTTGGGAAGCGACTAACAAAATTTCTTCACGTCCCTCTCGTTGCAGTTCGCGGTCCCGCTGGAGACCGGTTCGACGGAACGGAACCTCACGTCCTTGTGGGGTCAATCCGAGTTTGAAGGAACGGAACCTCACGTCCTTGTGGGGTCAATCCGAGTTTGAAGGAACGGAACCTCACGTCCTTGTGGGGTCAATCCGAGTTCACCCCGACCCATGCCCTCTGAACTGCGCTCCAAGCGGGGTGAGAGATTCCCGTCCTGGAGCTCGGGGAATCTTTTCAATCCACTTCTCGATCCGCCCCCCCCCCCCCCGGGGACGTGCGGTTCCTCTTAACCTGCATCGAGAAAATACTTAGTGCGATTACTTTTGTTGTTGTTGAGAAGGGGGGGAGGAACATCGGTATTTCGATGTATCGAACAACAGGAATTATAACTCCTTCTTATGAATCCATTTCCCCCGCTTATCGACCACGATAAACAGTTCACCCTGGTTTGTGTTTGTTCCTTACCGCCGGTTTCAATCAGCATGCCCGTGAGTACAGAGAAACAGGGGCAGAACTGGCATTAGGTCACGGGACTAAGGGCGTTTATACACGACCCCTAAGCTGCGCTGCAAATGGCTCCCAGCTCCGGAGCTTAGAAATGTTTCCCCACCAGCTCCGGAGTTTAGAGAAAATTAAGTGCGACCACGCCCCCATAAGCGCGACCCAGCGCACTTTTCAGGTACCTGCTCTTGGGAGGTGAAAATTGCTTGATGCGGATAAGAGTGCCAGGCTCTCCTCACTTGTCTCTGTTGTTTTTTTTGCCTCCCGCCCCTTTAAGAGCCCCTTGAGAAGGAACCCGGAAGTAACGGGGCTTGTGGCAATTTCGACCGGCACCGGCAGGTTAGTAAAGGCTTCTTTTGTCCTTTTTTCCCTCCCTTCCCCTCACGCCGACAGGAGCAGGAAGTGCTGAGGGGTGGGGACGCAGGAACAGAAACAAACCCCCAAGATCTCTGGTCCGAATTTAAGGGGCCAGCAGATCTTAGGGGTCGTGTGAAAAGGCCCTAAAACCGTTTTCAACATGGAGGCACGTTCACCTCGGTTCGAGGAAGGACGTGAAGTAACCGTCTTAGATGGCGACACGACAAATCCCCACCTCCTTTTTTGGGGGGTGGTTCTGCCCAAAGACTCCCGAGGAAAGCTAGTCTGTACCTACGGCAGGAGGTGTGACTCTAAATCCCGGTGATTTATGAACATTCCGTTACACCAGAGTCTGCCGCTCTGGGCTCCGACAGGAGGGGCAGGCTGGCCAACGGGGGGGGGGGGGGGGGTGGGGGTGGCGCGAGGCGAACAAAAGAACATTTCATCCAGCTGGAAAACACAGGATCGTGAAGAAACAAAAAGTTGTTTGCCTGAATTTGCTGCTTCGTTTTTGCAGCTGGGCCTCTCTCTTCTCCAGCCCCGAGTTAATTATTAGCCAACCTTTTAAAAAAAAATAAAGAAAAGAAAAGAAAGAAAAGTAAGCCAAGATTTCCAGGTAAGGCTACAAGATGAACCGTGGCCATGCAAAGGTACCGGCATTGAAAATCCAGGTCAAAATGAACAAGTTCACCTCTTGGGTCGGAAGAGCGGATCACGGGTCAACTTGTAGATTAACCTGGAAATCTTGGCTTAATTTTCTTATTTTTCTTTATTTTTTTCCCCTCCATCCCTCCACCCGCTACACCACACTGGGAATCTCAGGAGGATGGTAGCTACACATATTTAGGATTAAGGCACAACAAGGGAAGCCACCCAGTTATACCACAGGTTTCATGAACAAGGCCGGGTTTAAAATTCTTAAGAAAAGGGCCGGGTTTAAACTTCTTAAGAAGGTTATGCCACGGGTTACAGGGAATCCGAGGGGGGGGGCGAGACGCTACGTTCCATAATTCATCAGCAGCCTCGTCATCCGCCTTCCTCTTGTCGCCAGGGGTGTTGAAAGGTTCTTGAGTCGATGGCCAAAAAAATCCAGGCCTATGCTTGAAGCTACTCCAGAAAAGGGGAGCTAGGGACGGACCCCGCGGAGAGAAAGCAGAGCTGTTTATCCTTGCTCGTTTTTCTGCTTCCCACCACCCCGGTGAAATAAAAGAGCCCGGCTTGGCACCCTGGAGGAGCTGAGTGGCTGAATAAATTAAAACAGAGCGGGCTTTATGATTAGCTGGTAATTGGGCCACACAAGAATAGCAGAAGTTGGAAAGGGGTGTGGGGGGGGGGGGAGAGAGAAAGGCGTTTAGGATGGGCAGGAACAAATGTGGGGTAATTCCTTTGGCTCTTCACTCAAAACAGTCTTGATGTTTTAAGAAGGAGAAAACATGCACGCGCACACGCACGCACGCACGCACACGCGCGCGAAGAAGACGAAGCCTCAGGAAAACCAGGAGATGAGAAGAACTTAAATGCATACCAAAAAAACCCCCAAACAAATAGGATAAAAAAAAATAGAAGCTCTCCATCTGTTTCCAGTTAGGCACCTTAACTTCAAATAGTCTTATTTTCAGCGGTTGAAGCTTCTGGGTGTGGTGCCAAAGGTTTGGTGTGCAAATCCCCCCCCACACACACACACACCGTACCTCTTGGGAGAAAGAGCCAGCCTGTGTGACCCTCGGGGCCATCTGCCAAGATGGCCAAGAAAGAAGGGAAGGGTTAACCCCTTTTTCATCAGATGCTCCAGACCTTTATTTTCGTTTTGAATCTGTTTTCATTGTAAAAAAATAAGGCTTTGGCATACAGCCGCTCCGTCACATGATGACGATGGTGATAAAAATAATAAATCTTAAGATTGGTGCATCTCCAACAGACCCTATAGATCAGTGGTGGCAAACTTTCAGCGCCCTGAAGGTTTTCGGACCACAACTCCCACTGTCCTCTGTCATTGGCAAATACAGTGGTACCCCGATTTAAGAGCAGCTCGACTTAAGAGCAATTCGACTTAAGAGCGGAAAACTGTTGCCATTCTAACTGCCGCCTTACAAATTTTAGATATGGTCTGCTCGACTTACAAATATTGTTTTCATTTTTTTTTAATTTTTAACTTCTTTTTTTCCCAATTTTTTAGATAGGTACCCCAACTTAAGAGTAGTTCGACTTAAGAGCATGCATTCGGAACGGATTAAATTTGTAAGTTGAGGTACCACTGGACAGGCTTGGAATTCTGGGAGTTGTGGTCCAACACATCTGGAGTGCCGAAGGCTCGCCACCACTGGTATAGATCATCATCATGGAGGTACAACAGGGGAACCTAAACCATCAAGTAAATGCAACAGTTTTCTTTTTGATAATGATGTGGTGCCACTAATTCTGGCTTATGGCACCCTTCCCAGTATTTTCTGGATTTACAATCCTCGGAGGCTGTTGATCAGGCCCCCTTTCTGGAGGCGTGTAGCTGGCCCAAGGCTACACAGGTCACAGGTGACAAGGTGACATCAGCCACCTGGGCTCTGGGTTGATCTCAGCTTAACTCTTCCCAGGACGGGAAGTACTTAATAAGGATTCCAGCTCCCACTGCAACTGCTCTGACTCTCTCAGCTAAGCCAACATATAAGATTTCATGAAACAGTAAAACAAATAAAAGTATCTTAACACATTGACATGATTCGCTACCTAGATGCCCTAAGCGCATCCGATCTCTCCTGATTTCGGAAGCTAAGCAGGGTCGGCCCTGGTTAGTCCTTGGATGGGAGACCTCCAGGGAAGAGCAGGTGCTGTAGGTGCCTGGAGTAGGAACTGGCAAACCACTCCAGTATTCCTGCCAAGAAAACTCCATGGACATGGACATGGGAGTCACGAAGAGTTGGTCACGACTATAACGACACAACACACACATAACACATTGACATTCAGTTGTTTGGTGATTTTTTTTGCATATTATTGTAATGGACATTGATACAGACAAGCTGTATAATAAGTTTCTCCAAATAACTCAATCGAGCAGCCACTATGTACCATCATCCGAAAGTGATACAATTTAAAAGTCAACCACCGCGTAAAGCTGCATTTTTTAAATCACAAAGCTGTGATAATATGAAATAAAGCCCATTTTAAAGATTCAAAATATGTCCTTAAAAATACCCGATTCTATTTCCATTACATTTGGGGTTTTTTTTAAAGTCAAAATATTTATTAAATGCAGCACCATCTAGTGGAATATTGTAGCTTTGCTTTTTTTTTTCCAATCTCAAGCTTCTCTCTTGGAGTAAGAAAAAAAAGACATCCATGTCCTTCCCTTCATTAGTGACATGAAATATGTTTGCCTTTCAAATGCTTTGCTGATATATGCAGATGCTGTGATTTTAAGACACACGATATAATTAAAAAAAAAAACAATCTCCCTAAAATGGAAGTTCTTTTTCCCAAAGGGGGAGAAAAATGGCCATACTGGACCTGGCTTGGCAATCATAGTATCAGCTTAATAGGTACTGAAAGTACATTTCAATTATTTATTTTCAGGGAAGTCTACCTGCAGTTGCTATCTGGAAGCATTAATGGAGAAAGAAATTGAAGAGTGCAGATCCAGAGGGAGGAATCCCTGGGATCCAGCTGGACTTTTAAGGGTGCAAGGACATATATTTCCTCTGATCAACTGATTTCCCCTTCCCACCACGAGATTTTGTCAGAGATACCAGTTCTGACAATTGGTGTGTCATTTTCATTGCAAAAAGTCAGCACGCTAAATGCGGTGTATAGAGGTGAAGCAAAATCAAATGCAATGACAAACGAATGACTTTCAGCACCTTGTCTAGTTTGGCTTGATTTTTTGTGTATGTGCGGTGCTTGGCATGAGTTCCTGAACCTGGATGTTAAACTAGTTCAACAAAAGTCACGGTTTCTCTTGCGGAATGCAAGTGAGATGCAATTTAACCAAGAAAGGATGCCAAAGGCGGATCCTCCCCGACTAAAATGCCAACAGCAATCATTTTATCCTTGTTGCGGTTCTTATGTTAAGTACAAAAACGCCCACACTTGTGACCGTTTAATGCACGTGGCACTCGGTGACATGCCCAACCCACCTCAAAGGAAGAAGTGTGAGAGGTTTGATCGTTTCCTTCTTGGACAGCTGGCCTTCCTCTTCACAAAGCAGAGATCGGTTGCTCCGATCCGTCTGATCGAGCGCCAGCAAATGATAACGCCAAAGGCTGGATTCCCGACATCATTCAGTTCCAAGATAACCAAGAACAGATTTTTTTTTGGGGGGGGTTAATGAATTTGCTTTATTTTTACTTTCCCTGCGTGAGTTGCTAGCGGGTGGGGAAATGTGTCATGAAGAACAGATCAGGCTGGTCAGGGACGGGGAGGTCGCTCAAAGTTGACTTTCAGATTTTGCGAGAAGATATGCCCTTTGTGAGGACTGGTTGAGGGGCCCACGAAGGGACCCGTCTTCTCTACGACAGGCGCCCATCACCACCGTCCTCCTCGTCTTCACACGATGTTCAAGCAAGCCTTGACTTGAGGAAGCCACCAAAAAGCAAAGAGGGTGGAGCGTCGCATCGTCCGTTACAGCAAAAATAAATAAATAAGGGAGTAAACAAAGTGAGCTTCAGATTAAATAGCAGTAATCCCAGAATCACGGAGTTGGAAGGGAGCTCAAGTCAAAGCAAATCCAAATCAAAGCGGATCTGGAAGACGGTTGTTCCATTTTTTTCCTTGAAGGCCGGCAGGGTTCCCTTTTTTGTTTGCAAAGAAGGGGAGTCATCAGAGTCAGGTTGCATCCCCGTCATGTTCCTTTTAGGTACTGAAGCAACACCACCTTTCCCAGGATGGACCTCTGGTTCTGTGCCAAGTCCATCCCCTTTTTCGGGGGGCCAGCTGTATTGTGGAATATTTAGATCCCAAAGTACAAATGTGTCCGTGTGTTGCATCATTACAGTCGTGACCGACTCTTCGTGACCCCATGTCCATGGAGTTTTCTTGGCAGGAATACTGGAGTCGTTTTGCCAGATCCTACTCTAGGCGCCTCCAGCACTTGGTCTTCCCTGGTGGTCTCCCATCCAAGTACTCACCAGGGCCGACCCCTGCTTAGTTTCCGAAATCAGGCGAGATCAGATGTGCTTAGGGTACAAATAGAAGTGGATAATTGGTGCTCTCTTCCATTACAGTGGTACCTTGTATAAAGGAATAAATTCGTTCCAAATGAAATTATGTTAAGCAAATTTTCCTTTGTGCAAATTTCCCATAGGAATGCATTGAAAACGGAGTAATCCCATTTTTATGTCGTACGGATTCGCCCCATAGGCAATTATGTTAAGTAAATTTCCCCTATCTCCAGAATTTTTTATGTTGTACAAATTTTATTGTTATACAAACTGTTTGTTATACAAGGATCTACTGTATTTGTAGATCTGGACTTTGTGTGTGTGTGTGTGTGTGTGTGTGTGTGTGTGTGTGTGTGTGTGTGTGTGTGTGTGTGTGTGTGTGTTGTTTTTTTAAACAGTGTCTATCATCTGTTTCTCATTTTTGAAAAAATTCATGGTGGATGTTTTGAAGATCCCGTTTCCTTTCTCTTTTGAGGAAGGGGGTGAGGAAGAAAAGAAACCTACCACGTGGAACAGTTTAGATGTGAAGTTCAGGTCAGAAGCTGGAATCATTTCATCTTTTATAATAAAAAAAAAGGGGGGGACTTTGGCTTTTTAGGGTTTCCAAAGTATTTAATGTTGATTTTATTTTATTTTATTAATTCTTAGTTCGATTTGGAGTTGTAACCGCAATTTTCTGCTGCGGACTTAATTACAGTATCTCACAGTGGGGAGATAAAAATATACTGTGCTGTTGCTTTTTCTTTACCAATCATAACGCTGGAGAAAAAAGGATGAAAAATGATCTTGTAATCTATACTGCCTGGCTCTATGAGATCTTTTTGTCTCTTGTACTGGTTGATGGAATCCACAATTAAAAAAAAAATCCATGGCCGAAGGGTTATCTGTCTCTATATCTTTTCTTAATTAGTTACCGGCGCATATGTACATTTAATCAAATTCCACCTAAAGAATTTAGGCACCATGGAAAACACGGCCATCATATAAATAGGGTTTTTAAAATTCTTTTTAACCAGATACTTGCCCTGTACTTGTACTTCATAACCCCAGAGATCAGCTGGAACCAATGAGAAATTTGATCTCCTGGTGCAACATACGGGTGGATTGAATTTTCTACAGTTATTATAGCATTAAGCTCTAAAAAAAGCGAATTTAACTCAAGTGTCTCTTTTGCAAAACATTCCTTCTTGATAACAAAATACCAACCTTTGTCGTACAGTCTGGTTTCTTGTGTCTTCTAATGCAATTTTGTACTGGTTTGTAAGCATAAATTAGGGAAAGAGTATCTGATCTACTGTAAAGCAAAGCAAAACAAAGTGTTCTGCTTATATACCGCCCCATACCACTTCAAGTAGTCTCTGGGCAGTTTACAATTTAATTATGCTGGCTACACATTGCCCCCCCCAAGCAAGCTGGGTTCTCATTTTACCAACCTCGGAAGGATGGAAGGCTGAGTCAACCATGAGCCGGCTACCTGGGATTGAACCCCTTTTTGTGAACACAGTTTTACTACAATCAAAAGGCATTTCCAAACATTTTGGAATCTTTTATGCAGAAACAAAACGAATTTCATAAAGGAAGGTACAAAGGAATTGTGTCAGCTGTTATGTGCCGAGTGTGGTATAGCTTGAAAGGATCACTTCTAAGAGGTAAATTGGTTAATTACTTAGCACGTAACTAGAAAGAGTGCTCTCTTAAATGTTGACTGAGAGTGCTCTCTTAAATGTTGACTGAGGTCTGTTTGTTACAATACATGATACAGCCCTGTATCTTGTGTTGCACTTTCCTTGGTCTTCTGATTGGCTACTGGAAGGTAAACATGAGATTTACAGGCATGTTTGATTGTGGAGGCACATATCCCCTCACCTTCCCGGGAGGTAAACAGATCAATTCTATTGCAAGAATCCCCATATCACTGCATTTTTCCCTAACATCTAGCTTGGCCCAGATCCAGGCGGATTCTCTGATGTAGCTGTGTTCTCCAGCACTGTGAGATACGAAAATTACAGATTCCAAGTAAGCAAAGCTACTTCAGGGCATTGTGAGGAAGACAGCACTCAACCCCCAGCCCAGGCTGCTGCAGCACGCCGTCTATCTTCTAGTCCAGGCATGTCCAAACTTCAGCCCTCCTGATGTTTTGGACCACAACTCCCAGAATTCTAAGCTTAGATTGCCAATGCCAAAGGACTATGGGAGTTGTGGTCCAAAACATCTGGAGGGCCAAAGTTTGGCCATGCCTGTTCTAGTATATATGAAAGGAAGATCTTGAAACCTTGCCCTGAGTTAGCAAACAGCTGCTGAGAAATTGCTTCCACCAGATTTCTCTTCCCTCTTTCACAGAATGGTGGCCTTCCGGCTGTGCTTTGCAAGCAACCAAAATAAATCTCACTTGAAATGGAAAGTGATTTGGCCTCAAAAGTATGCAGGCTTTGGGTAGGGTCTGTCTGTCCGTCCGTCCATCCGTCCTTCCTTCCTTCCTTCATCAGCTCCTTCCTTCTGTTTATCCATCATCAGCTCCTTCCTTCCTTCCTTCCTTCCTTCCACCCATCCATTCTTCCTTCCTTCCTTCCTTCCTTCTTTCTTTCTTTCTTTTTTCTTCCCTTCCCTTCCTTCCTTCCTTCCTTCCTTCCTTCCTTCCTTCCTTCCACCCATCCATTCTTCCTTCCTTCCTTCCTTCCACTCATGCATTCTTCCTCCCTTCCTTCCTTTTTTCCTTCCACCCATCCATCCTTCCTTCCTTCCTTCCTTTTTTCCTGAGCACATTTCAGCTTTCATCTCCGTTTTGCTTCTCACCAACACCGATTCGGTTACCGCCAATGGCGCATGAACGCCCCACATCTGGTTCGATGTTTAAGGAAACGGCCGATTGAATCTATCCCTCGAAACACAGTCTACAAGAGTAAATAATTTTCCAAAATAAAGGGGGGGGCGGGAGGGGGGGACGGACTCTGGATGGTTCTATTGTTTTCCCAGGCCATACTGAGACCCCAGATTCATTCTTGAAGGGAAGCCATCTGCGCTAGAGAATGGCTTTAATTTCAGGCATCAAGCGGGCCGAGCTACCTTTCTTTTAGTTTTGTGGCGGTTTCTTCCTATCAAAGCACGCTTTCCACTCATGCCCTTCCTTCTCCAAAACTGCAGCTAAACCTAAAGCAAATGCATATTCTCTTAAAATTCGTCTGTTTCAATTTCCACCAAAACAATGTTGTTATTAGTAACTCATGCTTCTGCCATCAAAACCTGTTCGGCCGGTCACAAAACAATGTATTTTGTTTTATTTAAAACATTTTCATCCAACCCTTCTCCTTAAGAAGGATCCAAGGTAGCTTGCATCATTTACAAGATTCGATTCTAAAACCACTAAGGGCCTTTTCACACGATCCCTAAGATCCGCTGGCCACTTAAATTCGGACCAGAGATCTTAGGGGGTTTGTCGCCGTTCCTGCGTTCCCACCCCCTCCGCACTCCGGGCTGCTGGCTGCGTGAGGGGAGGGAGAAAAAAAAGGGAGAAAAGAATGCCGCTCACCTCCGTTCTGCCATCTCGCTTTGCTCCCAGCACTGCATTCAAATCTCTTAAAGGGGCGGGGGGCAAAAAAAAGAACAAACAGAAGCAAGGAGAGCCCGGCAGTCACTACTGTTATATCCGCATCAGGAATTTTCACCTCCAGAGAGCAGGTACCTGAAAAGTGCGCTGGGATGCGCTTAGGTGGGCGTGGTCGCACTTAATTATCTGTAAACTCTGGAGCTGGTGGGGAAATAATTTTAAGCTCCGGAGCTGGGAGCCATTTGCGGCGGAGTTTAGGGGTCGTGTACAAATACCCTAAGTATGCAAATACTAACAAGGATCAAACAAATGCTGCAATAAGAGACAGTAAAGAAAGGGAACACCAAAGCGGTAAGGGACAATAATCTGCTTAAAACCCTGCCAGTCGCTGAGAGGAAGTTTGCCCAAACAGAAAGGTCTTTGTGGAAGGACAGCAAAGATAGGACCAGGAGGGCCTCAAGTGGGAGGGAGTTCCATAGTCTGAGAACAGCAGGAGAGAAGTCCCTCAAATCCAAAACATCAATCCATCAATTTTATTTTACAGCCAAAGGCCCGATAAGAAACATGAGTTTGGCTACATAAAAGAATATAATCTGGGCTGAAATTCTGTTGCTGGATTGCTGCCCCTGGAAAGATGATGGTCCCCAATACAAACCGGGGCACAGCAGAGTTTCCATGGTGAATACGACTTCTCGGACCTACCACAGCCTGCATGCCGAGACGTCATGCGGTCATTAACTGGATTATAAACCTTAAAATGTTCGCTCAGGTCCCTTCTAATTCGCCATAAGCATCTGTTGATATGCTGGTGTGCATCTGGCCCACCTGCTGAAATGCTCTCTAAGATTTTAGGGTTGGGTCTTTGTTGGTAGGCATTAAACATGTTTCCCATTTCTGGACTGTAGTGGTAACTCAAGCGTACAGGCGTTCCTCAAGAACGAACGTGACCAAACTCTGGCACGCAGTCACGCAAGGGGGGGGGGAATAACAGTTGCATGCTTGTGTGTGTGTGTGTGTGTGTGTGTGTGTGTGTGTTGGCGTACAATTTTGTTTCTATAGAAGGGGCATGTAGCAAAAAACATATAATTGGTCCGAGTGAAGACAATAGCAGGCAAAAATGAACCAAGATCCTCTGCTATGAACCCGGAGCGCAGGTTTAGGAAAGACCAGGAATAAGGGAGCAGGGAGGGGAGGTGTTTATTGCACGGTGACGGCAAAAATAAATAAAAATAAATTATGTGGCAGATCTCCTGAACTTTATGGCTCCACACAAAGGTAGCTCAGCAAGGGAGAGACAGACAGAGAGAGAGAGAGAGAGAGAGAGAGAGAGAGAGAGAGAGAGAGAGAGAGATTTAACGAATGTTGGCTATAAAACGCAATGGCTTTCTGGACCGCGGAGGGAGTTGTGGAATGTGAGATAAAGGAATTTGCTAAGCCACCTCTCCCCCAAAATTAATGACACTGTAAATGGACCTTTTAATGTGAACAAGGCTCCAAAAAGCACTCTCTGGTCAGCTTACGGTTATTAGCAAATGTGCTTATTCTTCAGAATCGTGCTTCGGGACAGGTTGGACACAATGGGGGTGGAGTGGGGGAACCTTAAAATTCAATTGGCCCCGTGCCCGTCCCCTGTCCCCCCGCCGCCCCAGCCAACAATGCAACTCTTCCGCTGAACAACGCGGTTCTAACTTAAAAGGAAATCCGAGCAGTTTCAAGTTCAGGAAACAAGGCCACCCCCTTCCTTGGTTTAGGAGCCTGAGGTTGGGGAACTCAATTTTCTCCTGGGGTCAGAATTCCATCTTCCTCGTGCTGCTCCAGGACTGTAAGGTGCACAGCAGCTCTTAATTCTGCCGAGATCTTTTCTGGGCCCAGTGTGGTGGGTTGGGCAGAGTGACAGATAAGGGCTCGGGAGAGGTGGGTTCGAATCCCCGCTCAGCCATGGGGAAGGACTGGGGCCGTGGCACGGATAAAACCACTCCTTAAATACCTCGTTTATCTAGAAAGCCATGTTAGGGTCACGACAGGTTGGTTCCAACGCGTTGGCACGGAACAACAATTATTTCGCAGTAAGTTCCTCTCTTCTTCATGTGCAAACGATGCTACGCGGACAATGCCATATCATGAAGCATATGAAAGCACAGACAATCTGGCAGAGTCGTTGAATTAACGACCCTCCTCTGTTTGGAAGCTGAGTCCTGGACTTCTTATAGCTACTAGACATACCCACAGCTCCACGTGCAGGGAGGGTACAAGTAGAAACTCCCCAATACAGAATATGTCTGTAACTGTTCAAAGCAGGTTTGCAGCTTGGGATCAGCCTGAATAATTGCTAGAAAATAGCTTATGCGTCTCATTGTAAAGCTCTGTGTGTTCACATCCCCTTCTTTTAGGTTGGATCAATTACAATTATATTGCCAACTCCTCCAAAACATGTATCCCCATTACGGTTAGGTTTTTAACCGGACCTCTTTGGCCTCCTGTTTTTCAAAAAAATAACTCAAATAAATCCAGATGCACTGTTTTATTAAAATGGGGAAACAAATTGTGTTGTGTGCAAGGCACCCACACCCTGAACCCGTTCATAAAACCTGGTCAGCCTAGGTGGTCCTGAGGAGATCCAAACGTCAGGTGACATTTTTCAAACATGCAACTGATGTCAACTGTTTTAACATACTGGTTTAATGCCCCCCCGGGGATATTTGCATAGCACCAGGGCTGCATCAAATTGAAAGGATGAACCAAGAAGAGGAAACTTGGTCCAATACGCAAGATCCCTTAGACCTCAGGAGACGACACAACCTCCAACACGGAGAGCAGGCGTGCAAAGAGTTACGGATGCATTTTGTTGTCGCCCCCTTTAAATGATGCTTCTCCAACAGACGCGAGGATGGCCATCCTGGTTCTACTGGTCAAATTAGAAGTTACAGAGCAATATCCTTACAAGAATGAAATGATCCCAGCAGACTTTTGCATCTCAGCAATAATCAGACTTACAAATCAAGCCCTCGTTTGCCTCCCACTGACCAATCAGGAAGCCAAAACCAGGCTCATTTGCAAACTATGGGAAGCAGGAACAACTGTGACAATCAGGCATCTTTCAGCACCATCTTTCAATAACATCAATCCTTACTTCCTATGACAATGGTTGCGAACCTTTGGCCCGCCAGATGTTTTGGACCACAACTCCCAGAATTCCAAGCCTGCAATGCCAATGACGAAGGACGGTGGGAGTTGCGGTCCAAAACATCTGGAGTGCCGAAGATGCGCCACCACTGTCCTATGAGATGCTATCTGAGCTCGACTTCCTTTTTTTTTTTGCTCATGTGGTCCTAGATGATTAGCGCCCCACCACGGAGTTACATTTTTCATTATTAAAACAAAATAAACCTTCTCCCACCCCACCCCACCCCCTACCCCACACCATTACCACTTTGCTGTTCTTTCATGCCCTTGGGTCACCGCGGCAGTAGCAGGCTCCAATTTTAAATCTGCTTCTCAGGTTTATAAGCGTTCAAGAGAGTCCAAGTGACTTTCCGTTATAGCTGTAGCACATGGTCTGTATTTAGAGTTCTGGATTGCATTTCACGAGTTCCACTAACCTCATCTATATTTGGGATGGCCTGGGAGAATTTTGGAACGACACCTTCTCCCTTAACTGTGTTGGGTGGACAGGGGTGCTTGGCACACAGTCTCCCCCCCCCTCTTCCCCGTGCATCTTGGTTTAATCAATAGGCCCTTTAAACGCTTTGGAACCGATCCCAGGTTCTCAACCAGACCGAGCAAAGAATGGGCAGGAGAACAAGGGGGGAAAACACACACACACACCGCAGGAAGTTATGACAAGCTACAGGCATCGCACAAGTTACTGCAGATGCAGGGATATCATCAATATCATATAATCGAGTTTGCCGCTGTACCGTCACTCGAGTAAATCAGAGAGAACGAAAACGGGCCGTAATCAGCCACCAGGTCAGAAGGCTTCGGAATTTGTTTGGAAGCGTCGGCTAGTGCAAGATGGGGCCAGAAACGTTCAGAAACGAAGAACCCTGCAGCTGAAATAAATCTGTCTAAAAGCCACGTTGCTGGGTAGGCTTGGGTTACACCAGGCGGCATCAAAAAAGCACACACACACACACACACACACACACACACACACACACACACACACACGGAGGAGCCATAAAAAAGGTGACCATTGTTTCCCTAGCAATGGGTAGTCCAAAAAGCGCGTCAAGGCCCACCTACAAAAGAGGCATTGTCTAACTCGGGAAGGAAATTCTTCCCAGTGGTCTGTCGGGGTAGGCGTTGGGGAGATGGAGATATTAATTCCTACATCTCTCCAAACCGCAGGGAAGAATGATGGCCTTGTTTCTGTGCAAAAAAACAAAACAAAACAACCCCCCCCCCACAAACCCCCTTTCTCAGCATCAGTTAGGGTGGAAGTTGTCGGGGGAGGGAATAAGGTAGACCAGGAATATCTTTCGCCATGCAAGTGTTGGCCAGATCTAATTCTAAATATAAGTGGTACCTTGCATAAAGGAATTAATTCGTTCCAAATGAAATTATGTTAAGCAAAGTTTCCTTTATACGAATTCCCATAGGGATGCATTGAAAACAGAGTAATCCCATTTTTATGTCGTACAGATTCGCCCCATAGGCAAGTATGTTAAGCAGATTTCCCCTATCTCCGGAATTTTTTATGTTGTACACATTTTATGTTACACAAGCTGTTTGTTATACAAGGGTCCACTGTATAAGCAGCCGTGGACACAAGGAAGGAGCCAACGGTTGCTTCTGATCTGCAGCGTTTGGGTTTTGCCCGTTAACTATTAGGAAGAACATTCATCACCCCTCCCTGCACACACACACACACACACACACACACACACACACACACACACAGCTGGCTAATTGGTTCCAGGTCAGATCTAACATGAAACAACCTCCCATCATCCCCAGCCATGTTTTTGGACTGATGGAACTTAAAAGCCAAGCACATTCGGAAGGCACGGTTTGGGGGGGGGGGGGCTAATCTATTTAAAACATTCTGACCCAACAAAAAAGATGCCTCGTGCTGGATTAATTGGTCAGCAGGCTAGGAAAAGCAAAGAAAATAGAAATAGGCATATGAAAGGGTTAAACTAATATGTACAGATAGCATATTGTTAGGAGCAAAAAAAAAAAAAACTACTTCATACCCCAATGCTGCAATTCCCACAAAGCAATCCGATATGCAAATGAACCCCCCCCCCCCTGTGACAAACAAATTTTTTTCAGCACATTTTTTTCAGCACTTAAAAGAATCTCAGCTTCTAATGACATGTTAACTATAATGTCTAGTTTGACACTTGGGGGGGGGGGCTGTGCGAGAAAAATCAGAGAAAGCCTCTTGCCAAGAAAACACATGAAACATATTTAGTCACCAAACACAAAAATACTCTGACAGATTCATGCAGATTTAACCAAGTAATCAAATAAAGCTTGTTTGATTAACTGAAGCCACTCAAACCGAAGTATTATGAGACTAAATAGAGACAACTGAGAGAAGAGGGGAGGCAATATAGACAGACAGATTAATATTTTTATAAAATGTGCTGAAATCACCTCATTATCTGAGGGAAAGCTGAAGAATTTTCTCATCCTAAATTGTGATTATCTTTTCCTCAATACTCTTACTGTATTTTGGTTTTCTTTTTCTATCAGTCCCCAGTAAGCTCTATATATATAAGGTGTAGATAGATAGAGATAGATAGATAGATAGATAGATAGATAGATAGATAGATAGATAGATAGATAGATAGATAGATAGATAGATAGGAAGGAAGGAAGGAAGGAAGGAAGGAAGGAAGGATCTGATAATAGATAGATAGATAGATAGATAGATAGATAGATAGATAGATAGATAGATAGATAGATAGATAGATAGATAGATAGAATTCCCCACATTTGGCTTCTTCCAAAAGGCCAAAAAAGGCTGCTTCCTCACGTCTGCTGCCCTGTCTGAAAATGTATTTTTAAAAAAAATGCCATTTCAATCAAGGTAACTTTTCTGCTGCGGCAGCCAAGACAAATATTAGGTTTATTTTCAGACCATTAAGAGCAGTCGCCCTCGGCAGACCTGGTTTCCTTTCCTTCTTTCTTTCTTTTTAAACGGTCTCTTTTCAACTCCGTAGCCCCTGGACTCCCTGAGCTGGAGCGCGACAAACAAGAAAATATTTGCTGAGTTTTGGAAGGATATTTAGTCTTCTTGCCTCTCCTGGCTGACTAGAAATGTCGTGTTTTCGTAGGGTAAGCCGAAACCGGTAGCAGGGAGCTGTCAATAGGCCTGGGTTCAGCCCCAAGAGGCACCAGCGCGTACCAGAACCAGGAGTTACTGAAATGTACAGGATTTCTCACAATGACCCCTAGAAATTCTGCCTTGGTGGGCATTATGAGCCATTTAAAATGGCACCTCCGCTGTTACTAGATGGTTGAAGGGCTACACGTCTCCCCCCACCAAATAGAAAAAATGAGCTCATAAGGGCCCTATTGATCAGGGCTCCTCCAAAACAGAGAGCCTCGCCGTTGTGAGAATGAGCTAGACCTGAGGCGGCCACCAATGTGAGAATGAGCTAGACCTGAGGCGGCTACCATTGTGAGAATTAGCTAGACCTGAGGTGGCTACCAATGCGAGAATTAGCTAGACCTGAGGTGGCTACCAATGTGAGAATTAGCTAGACCTGAGGTGGCTACCAATGTGAGAATTAGCTAGACCTGAGGTGGCCACCAATGTGAGAATTAGCTAGACCTGAGGCGGCTACCAATGTGAGAATTAGCTAGACCTGAGGTGGCTACCAATGTGAGAATTAGCTAGACCTGAGGTGGCCACCAATGTGAGAATTAGCTAGAACTGAGGCGGCTACCAATGTGAGAATTAGCTAGACCTGAGGTGGCCACCAATATGAGAATTAGCTAGAACTGAGGCGGCTACCAATGTGAGAATTAGCTAGACCTGAGGTGGCTACCAATGTGAGAATTAGCTAGACCCGAGGTGGCCACCAATATGAGAATTAGCTAGACCTGAGGCGGCTACCAATGTGAGAATTAGCTAGACCTGAGGTGGCCAGCAATATAAGAACTAGCTAGACCTGAGGCGGCAAGGGAGGAGGCATAAATAGTGAGCTCACACAATCTGGTGCCTATCGGAGGTTGACGACCAATCTGATTACAAAGTCTCCCGGGGGATTTTTTTTTTAAAGGAAATTTTTGTACTTCTCCCCGGGAGCAGAATACAGTGGTACCTGGACTTACGAATTTAATCCGTTCCAAATGCATGCTCTTAAGTCGGGATACCTATCTTAAAAAATTGAAAAAAATAAGTTAAAAAATGAAAAAAAAAATTGTAAGTTGAGCAGACCATATCTAGAATTTGTAAGGCGGTAGTTAAAATGTCGACAGTGTTCAGCTCTTAAGTCGAGCTGCTCTTAAGTCGGGGTACCACTGTATTTGTGTGTGTGTGTGTGTGTGTGTGTGTGTGTGTGTGTGTGTGTGTGTGTGTGTGTGTGTGTGTGTGTGTGTGAGAGAGAGAGAGAGAGAGAGAGAGAGAGAGAGAGAGAGAAGCAGCTGGGTGTTTGTGTTGGACAT